>JAGYHZ010000412.1:0-10938 GCA_024244195.1 Ascosphaera aggregata | reverse complement strand
CTAACTATGATGCCATTGCTCTACTTCCTCATTTCCATTAATCAATCGCACCTACTTAAGGATGCGTCCTCTGATCAGCTGTGTGCCTGATCTTTGACAGGGTAGCATTTTCGTATATACCCCGATCTTTGCTTATCTCATCTGTGTATATTTGAGTTCTTATTCCCTGTGTACGTTTTCCAAGCAATTGATACCGTTATATCTTTGTATCTACCTTTTTGACGATGCGGACCCTCCTTTGCTTGTACTGTTTGCTTCATATTTGCAGTCATATTGTGAGATAGCGAGACGTGCTTCAACTGCTGAGAATGTTAAGAAGCCGCCCCTATTCACAGCAGTAAAAACTGAGTCAGGCAAGACCGCCTCTGACCCTGATCTGAATTTCTGTCCATCTCCTTGGGTCAAGACTAAGCCCTTAAATTGAGGGACTCTGCAGAGCCTGACCTAGGAGTCATTAGCCCATGATATCAAAGGATTGAAAGTTGTACAGAAAATCAGCCCTTCTCTTGTAACCTAGTCACCGAAGTTATCTGGTGAATTGAATGGCTTCCGGACATACAAAAAAAGCAGCACCACTATATCCTTTTATCTTTCTTTCTAATTTGTATGTGAAACATGGGAGACCAAACCCTGAAAATTCCAACGTGTCCTCCACCAAGTTTATCTATAGGAAAGGCCCTTACACCCAAGAGTAGCAACGACGGCATGTTCGTCGGGCAGCTCAGTAATCCCTGAGATGGCCCCGTCGACGTCACACCAAGTAATCGCTAGGATGCGAAATGATGAAGTGAACCACTTATGCGCGTGGATATATGGCGAAATCGTCTCAGGCGGTAATGTTGCTGTTCAAAGAGCTGTGAATACAGATCGCAAACCCAAGTCATGAACAAGCGTGGAAAATTCCGGACTGATGCAAGTAAGAGCTTATCAAGGGTTCCATCCACGATGAACATGCTTATATATCACCTCATACATTCATGCTATATCCTCCAGTGACCTCCCGGCGTCTGGCTAAGAGGTACTTTCTCCCCTCGTCAAGCCAGAAGACCGAGCTTGCGACGCAGGAAAGAATCACCCAATCCGAAAAGTATAATCCTTCTGTCTGGAAAACATTCTGGAACAAGGGTATGTAAACCACGCAAGCTTGCCCAATCAGCGACCCAGAGACGGCGTAGTTGAACATCTTGTTCCTGAATATATGAATCTCCCCGCGTAGAATTGACTTGCTTTCGCTTCTGCATGTTAGCGCGTTGAACATGTCAAAGAGGACAAAACATGTGAAAGTCATAGTTGTATCACGGGGAGTGACAACGTAAGAATGAGTGCCGACTTGGTCTGATACGTCGGCCATCTCATGAATGTAAACTGCGAGAGTACCAAGTACAATTAAAGCAGCAGAGCTGACTACTCGGCGCATAAGAAGCTTGGTCAAAACCCTAGCATTCTTTGGTCGCGGAGGCCTATTCATGATAGAAGGATCAACCGGCTCAACGCCCAGCGATTGTGCTGGAGGCCCATCCATCAGGATATCTAGTAGCAACGTTAGCACTGTACCCAATGATGTGCAAGACTCGCAGTAGACATAACGTACTGATCCAAAGAATTTGCATGGCGTTCAGTGGATTTCTATATCCAAAGGTAGTACTGAGCAAGACGAGAGAAAGCGCGGCGACACTTGTACTCAACTGGAATGTGATAAAATTTTGGATATTATAGAAGATGCCCTTGCCTTGCTCGATAGCTCTAAGGATGGTGGAGAAATCGTCATCGGTCAAGATCATATCTGCAGCCTCCTTGGCTACATCAGTGCCAAGTCGACCCATTGAGATACCGATGTCTGCTTTTTTCAACGCGGGTGCATCGTTCACGCCATCACCAGTCATCGCCACAACATCCCCTCGCGATTGCAGAGCTCGAACGATCTTCATTTTATGCTCTGGATTGGTTCGGGCAAAGATTGAAGTGCTCGTGATAGCTTGCGACAACTCAGCAGTGCTCATTTGATCGATTTCATCTCCTCGTAATACGGCTCTCGAGTTGCGCGAGGTATTGACGACAATACCGAGCTTATTCGCAATGGCAATAGCAGTAGCCTCAGCATCTCCAGTAATCATTATCACCCTCACTCCACCTGCCATGAGCCGACGAATTGACTTGTGAACGTCTTTGCGTGGAGGGTCACTCATACCAACCAAACCGGAAAATATGAGGTTAGTATAAGCATCGGAATCCTTCTTCGTCTTAGCAAACTTTTCAGGTGTGTTCATCCGACTGCTGCCACTTTTGGGAGATTGGCTAACGGCACCGCTGGCAAATGCTAAAACTCTCAGACCCTCCTGAGCCATGTTGTCCGCTGCCTTTTTGATGATTCCTCTCCTGTTATCGTTCAAGGCAACCTCTTGACCGTCGCCAGTCAAGCAAGTATTGCAACGAGCTAGGACTTCTTCAACTGACCCCTTTATATAAGCCACCTCAGCGCCATCAGCTCCGATGATGACACCCATCCACTTTCTCTCAGAACTGAAAGGTGTCTCAGCAACACGAACGGCCATTCTGTCACGCAAATCATCTTCGCCGTACAGATCCAGAAGGTCGAGGATAGCGACGTCAGTGGGCTGTCCAGCCCAACGGCTTCTCGCGAGACCAGAAGACCGATCCACTGTAGATGAGAGTATAGCTGCCGAGGCAGCAGTGGCTGGAGTGTTTGCGACAGGAGTGGACAGACGAGCATTATTTGCGAGGTTACCAATGCGAAGAATGTTCCGCGTGATGGGGTTTGTAAGCGGGGAGGTGACATCCATAGCAGTGTCAAAAGGAGCCTCCGCATCGAAATGCCACATCTTCGCCACCGTCATATGATTCAATGTCAATGTACCCGTTTTGTCACTGCAAACAACATTCACGGATCCAAGGGTTTCAACGCTAGGCAGGCGACGGACGATAGCACCTCGATTGGCCATACGTAAGACTCCTAGTGCAAGAGTGACCGTCACAATGATCGGAAGACCCTCAGGAATAGCAGCCACGGCGAGTGACACGCCAATTGTGAACATATCAAGCAGCTTTCTTCCCTGGAGAAGCCCGATTATGACGATCAGACCGATGACGACGAACGACATGTATGACAGTTCCTGCCCTAATCTATCCATTGAAAGCTGCAGAGGTGTCCTCGGACTCTCAATATTCTGCAGAGAAGCTGAAATATTTCCGAACTCGGTACGCGAGCCAGTAGCAATGACAATACCCTGACCATAGCCAGATCGAACAAGAGTGCCCATGAAGGCAATATTATGTTGATCGCTCAGACGAAGATCGGTGCCAACCGCGCCAGCAGCAGGAAAATCGTACGAAGAATCATAGGATTGCTTAGTGTTACGATCAGTCGGGGCCAAAGCGTGCGAGTACTTGAGTACTGGCTCATTTTCTCCAGTCAAGTTGGACTCATCAATAGTCAAGTCGGCACATTTGGTGATGCGGATATCAGCCGGAATGCGGTCACCGGTAGAGAAAAGCACGAGATCTCCTGGTACCAATTTCGCAGCCATTACAGTCGTAGATGATTGAACGCCAGTTGAAGGAGTCGCCGCGGCTTTCACTGATGGTTGCATCGGGTTGAATCCAGCAGCAAAAGGAGCGGCATCAGAATTACCACGAACCAGATGCGCATAATGGGGTACCAACTTGTTCAAAGCCTCTAACGACTGTTCAGACCGGTATTCCTGCACGAAGCCGACTGTGACGACAATAGTCACGGCCAAGGTGATCGAGATCGCATCGTCATAATTGCCCAAGAAGAAAGAGATGGTTGCAGATGACAAGAGCAACAGGATTAAAGGTTCTTTGAACTGACTCAAAAATCGTAACCATGGGGGCTCAGGCTCTTCATGAGGAAGCTCATTAGGTCCTTCGCGCAATAATCGCACATCAGCTTCTACAGGAGGAATGCCATGCAAAAGCGACGTGTTCAAACGTTGCGCTACCTCCTCCGGAGTGAGTCTCGAATATATGGATGTGGTGCCAGAGGAAGGAAGGTTAGCAGTGAGCTGGGCAGTGGGAGCTGATTCCAAAGTAGATATACGACCATCACGGCTTTCGACATCCCCAAGCGGAACAGAGCCACTGGTAGGTAGCAGCGACATCTCTTCTCTGATTTTCTTTTCTTTTTCAAAACAGCGAAGAATGGACACGAGCAATCATGGCGCGCACACCACGACAACGAAATTGAAGGAGCTTCGTCGAGGTGAGTCTAAGCGGTCTTGTTGAATATCCGGCATAGGCACCCCAGTACCGCGAAAAGAAAGCCCAGAAAAGAGAGATAGAAGAGGGAGAGTGTGAGAGAAGAAGATGAGACGAATTGCGTTCTTGAGAAAAAAAAAACGAAAGAGGCGAAAAATAATAATAATGAAAAACGAAAAAAAAAAAAAAGAGACGAACCTCCTGTGCCTAGCCAGTGGACAGATAGATGATATCGTGATAGAAGCAGCTGCTGCGCAGCAGCAGCGACAACGGCAGGCAGCTAGCAACAGTAACAGCACAGCCCCATAAGCAGATGAAGTAGGAGTAGCTTGGGCGTACCAGAAGGAGGCTTCAACCAAACCCGTGATAGAAAGTACGGAGGTTGCAGTATTCGGTCGGGGATAGCAGAAATGGTCAATCGACAATCGACAATCGACAATCGACCACCGACCACCGACCACAGTGTTCAATGTAGTAGAATGTAAGTAAGTGAGTATGATTGATAACCACGCCGCCGAGAAACGCTGATGAGAAATGAACTGATCAGATTAGTATCCTTCGCATATGCATACCTGGCTGCATTGGAAAAAAATGAGAGCACTCCCCTTGCGCGCGTCTTTTCTTCTAACCAGCAGTGCGCCTCTGCTATACGACGACCATAATTGGTGGTACGTGTCGTTCATGGCAAACACCTTGGACGTACTGATTCCTGAATATTCAGGTGTGGAGGAGGTCAGATAAGAAACTGTGTCATAGTATGAATCTATTACATGTAATATATTGTTTTTTATTCCGATACTATTAATTCTGCTTATGCACATTCTACTTAATAATTTTTTAATATAACATTGTTTTCAAAATATTATTTGTTATCCATTTTTATAACCATTATCGTTATCACCCCGTTGCTTGTTCGACGCATCCCGCGAACCCAACTGCATCGACTCTTCCCACTTCCCGCTGACTTCCTTCAATCCCTCCTCAGCGTCATCCTTGCTCTTTCATCATCCAATCTGAATACACCGTTTTTAATCTCCTTTTACTTAACCTGCAAAATTATTGTCGTGTTCAGGTCGTGCTATTCATTGCTGACGAGATTTGACCGGCAGTAGGCAACTGGAGAGCGCGTCATCCTGTTCTCCTCTTCTTGTTTGCCTTTTCATATTCAACTCCCATTGTACGCGTGTCGCATTTTCTCTCATGCAAATGCTATTCTTTTTCTCATGATAATCCCGTTCTTTTTGGAGAGTCTCATGTTGTTTTGGGCAGCTTTTCTTGGCTTAAATTCAGTGAAGTACTTTACTGCGAGATACGACCATTTCGAATCAGATCGTCGGCACCGAGACGGACTAGAGATACGCTTATAAGCAAGCAACAATGTTCTACTCCGAGACCCTTCTCTCCAAGACTGGGCCTCTGGCTCGAGTCTGGCTTTCTGCCAATCTTGAGCGAAAGCTTTCCAAGTCACACATTTTGCAGTCTGATATCGAAAGTAGCGTCAATGCGATCGTCGATCAAGGTCAGGCTCCGATGGCTCTTCGCCTTAGTGGTCAGCTGCTGTTAGGTGTCGTGAGAATCTACAGTCGCAAGACGCGTTATCTGCTGGATGATTGCAACGAAGCCTTAATGAAGATTAAAATGGTTCGTACTCTGACTTAAGTCTTCCTCGCATTTTTCTCTTTTACTCTTCAGAATTGATCATCACTAACTTGCTTGACCATAGGCCTTCAGGTTGACCAACAACAATGATCTTTCTACAGCTGTCGCTCTACCTTCGGGAAATCTCACTCTGCCTGATGTTTTGACCGAGTCTGATTTGTTCACCAACTTGGACCCGTCCATCCTGTTCTCTCAATCAACAGTCTCTTCTCCAAAACCCCCTTTGTCTTCTGCAGGCTGGTCCAGCAATTTATTGGCTGATAGTCAATCAATTCCACTGCGAAAAGACCCTGCTCCGTCTGAGCTTCCTCATTTGGAAGATGATACCGGCCTGGTCCTTGATCTAGGAGAAGACGAATATCCGCTTGGCCAAGATCCAGATATGAGCATTGAAGTCGGCAGAGATGCTCCGGCTCCTCGTCCTGTTGGCGAGGATCTTTTCAGTGACCATCCATATGAGGGTGATTTAGATCTCGATCTAGGTGAACTCAGTGATACCGCTCTCAACAAAAGCAGTATCCTTGGTGATAAGGAACACGACAACCTCAACATTTTCTTACAGAACGATGATTCTCGGAATGAAGACACTGTGATGGGTGGCACGGAAGAAAGTATCGGGGCGGCTCTCAATCAAGACTCAACTATACTCCCTGGCGAAGATGAGGAAAATGCACGGGAAATGACAATGAGTCGTTCAGCCTCGCCCCTATCTGAAGCTCGCTCAAGTGTGGTTCGTGAACTTGAGGATGAATTCAGCCTCGTGAATGAAGATGACACCGCCACCGCTCCTCAAAGAGTCAGGAGACGACGATTGCTACCAGCAGATGAAGCCACTTTTTTTACCAAGGAGCAATTGAGACAACAGCGCGAAAATCGTTCCAGGATTTTGAAGCCGACAGCAGATCTTCCCCGTGACTTTGCATTGCTTACTTTGACAAGCATGCAGAAAGATGGCGCTTTTGTTTCGGGCGTCATGGAGGATAACATGTACATTCAAACCCCTCAATTGCGGGAAATGCTTTCAATCTCCTTCGTCCAGAAGGCTGGTGAACTTAAGCGCAAGCGTGATAAGGATGCTGATGCTGGTGATAATGGAAATGCAGAACAGGGGATTCCGACACTGGAGCTCAACACGGAAGAATCAATGCTCAACGACAACACTAACGTTTTGGATGAGACAGCGGTCAACCACTTGTCATCCGAAATCGATATCCCTCTTGATGATGGCCATGATGGATTGCACCCAGTCTTGGAGGGAGACCATGAACAAGCATCTGGTGATGCTCTTGAAGTTCAGGGAGGACAAGTAGATGGCCTACTCCCTCCCATTGAACCTATCTCCCTTGGCACCGAGCATGCCGTGAACCTGCTACGGGAACAATTCGGTGGCAAGGATGCTACACCAGCTAAAAATGCAGTGATATTCCAGGATTTATTCCCTGAGCAGACCACATCGCGCTCGGATGCGACAAAGATGTTTTTCGAGGTCTTGGTCCTTGCTACGAAGGATGCCATTACTGTTGAGCAAGACACAGAGAAGATTGGCGGAACCTTGAAGGTCAAAGCAAAGAACGCTCTCTGGAACCCTTGGGCGGAGGATAGTGCTGGCGGCGAAATTGATACGCAGTCTTGAGTGGCTGCACCTGTTACTGCATAGGTTGCTGTGGGCGATGTTTTTTTTTTTCACAAACAATTGCGAGAGAGGAATTTTTTTTAGGCGTATCATTGAGGACGTCTGTTGAAGTTCGTCACATCTTGAGGAATCGCAATTTTTCCTGTCATTATTTTGGAATAACATCTGTCCAGGCGAAGAATCGTCGTCTTCCTTATGCAAGGGGATTTTTCTTCTGAATTCTTCTTCTTCTGGATCGAAAGGAAGATTTGCACTACTTCGTACTTGCTGCGCAAGCGATCATAGGTGCCGGCGCCGCGAACACGACAGTCTTGTCATACATATCGGGATCGTTGGTATGTGAAGTTCTGATTGTCATATGTGCAGGTCGCTTGGTTACCCTGCACCAATTTTTTTTTTCTTTTCTCTGCCACCAATCATGGGGAGAGGCTGCGACTATGTTAGCTGACGTTGTCAATTGGCATTGCATCGCTATCACATCGAGGTAGGGAATGGAGCCGCGATTGCGTGTATGCGATGGAAGTTAGGTTATAGTATGTGCGTGTCTTTGATCATCGGCACATGAATTTCATATGGTTTTACATCAATACTACAAATGGAATTACAGTTACATACATCCATACTCCATATACCTTTTCATGAAAGAGGGTAGCAACCATGGGAGGGTTTAGAACTATTGCAGGGTTCGGTTGGGTACTCTTACCCCATGTCTGTGTGCATACTACGTATAAGTACAGTACGTACTGTCATACTTGGGGCAGCGATTCCAGGGGTTGGCTCCTTATATAGGGTTCCATGGCAGCGGCTGCAGCCTTGACCATCATAGCCGGCTATCACCGTCCTGGACAGCCATGACGTGAGTCGAAGCTGAAAGTTTGTCATATCAGCATGACCGCCGATCAGTAGCTGGGATACTTGATAGGGGGATGTTCCTCCATCGATGATCGACCGGCTTCTGTCCGTGCTACTCATTTTTCTCTTCTTTTTTTTCATAACCCCTACTTCTTTCTTTACCACGTCCTTATCGCCATGCATTTTCGATGTTTTATCGGATCGCCTCTGCGTGTACCGGTCATTTGCCATCTCGGCTCATGACAAGTCTGCTAATGAAATCTCCCTTGCGGTTGTCATTTCGATGAATACATATATACATGCATATAGGCCGATATTCGATCTGTTAATTGTCGAAGTGGCTCTTCAATCGGTGGTCAATATCATACATGAATGATGACCCTTAATGATACTGCGCTTGACGAGTCGAGAGATCAAACTCCAAAGGGCGCCTTAGCAGCACCTCAAGAATCATGCACCGATCTCTCGTCTGAAGCTATCAATAGCTCCTTTGCAGAAAAGGACATTGAGAACCATACCGGTCTGGAACCCGATCACTGTTCTCGTATACACCCGCTGCAGTGGTCTAGGTCGCGGGACCGAGAGACCATCACTGAACGCTCGTTACATGCGGTTAATGACGATGCTCTTGCAGAAGAGCAAAGAGATTTAGAACTCACGGAAAGCTACCTGAAGGGAGTACATCGTCCACCAGAGGACGAGTTTTTGGTGTTCTTCGATGGCGAGGACGATCCTTTGAATCCAAGGTCTCTACCGCAATGGAGGAAATGGGCTTGCATCCTCACTTTGGCTATTGGAGCTGGCGCGGTGTAAGTATCCGAAGCTCAAAGTTTGTTCAATTGGCGGACGATTATCCTGACTTTGATCTACACATCACAGTACATGTCAATCTTCCATATATACCACAACGTATGATCAAATCATACCGAGATTTCACGCCTCGCGGGAGCTTGCAACGCTAGGCTTGTCGTCGTTCATCTTTGGAATGGGTAATTGCACACTCCAGATCTCTTTTGTGTCCATTGTCAACAGACTGACGGGACGTCCAATCACAGGCATTGGGCCTCTTTTCCTGGCCCCTTTGTCCGAGTTTTATGGACGACGCTGGGTGTACATCGTCTCGTTCGCCGTATTCACCATATTCCTGATTCCCTGCGCAGTCGCACCAAATCTCGCTACTTTGATAGTTTGTCGATTGTTTAGTGGACTCGCGGGAAGTGCATTCCTCAGCGTTGCTGGAGGTAGTGTCGGTGATCTTTTTAGTAGAGAGCAAATCGGGTTTCCGATGATGGTGTATACTGCCAGCCCATTTGTTGGACCGGAATTAGGACCTCTGTAGGTGCTTATTACGATCCCTTGCTTGCCACTTACAAGAGATCATGGGAATGATTTTGGCTCAGCACGCTAACGCAATAATAATGCAACGTCTAGTTTGGGCGGATTCATCAATCAGTACGCTCTTTGGTATGCTTGACCCGTGCTGGTGCGATATCGCATTATCAAGGGTGCTAACCTTTGTTTAACCAGGCGATGGACGTTCTACGTCATGTTGATCTGGTCCGGTGTGGCCCTTGTAGCGATCGTGGTATTCGTTCCTGAAACCTATCATCCTGTGTAAGCTTAAGCGCACTATTGACAATTGGGCAAGTATACTAATGCACTTTGATGAAGGTTACTCAAGCGAAAAGCTCAGATGAAACGTCAAGAGACGCAAGATGACCGTTGGCATGCTACGATTGAGGTGCGTACGCGCTCCGTGGGGGTAACCGTCCTCCGCTCGTGCTACCGGCCTATGCAATTGCTGCTCTTCGAACCCATGTGCCTCAATCTGTGCGTGTTCTCGGCAATTCTATTAGGAATTATCTATCTTTTTTTTGGCGCTTTCAATCAGACATTTGGAGGTACCTACGGGTTCTCAATCTCTGAGATCGGCTTAGGATTCCTTGGCCTATTCGTCGGTATGGTTTCAGGGGTAGTGACAGATCCCTTCTGGCGGAGAAACTTCGTGCGACTGGTGAAGAATAAGGAGGCCGAAATTGATGGGCCAGTTGAAGTTTATGATCCCGAGTGGCGGCTTCCACCTGGTGAGTCTTGATTATTAGCGTGACGAGCCAGACTGTTTGAGACGATATGATGATTCTGACTGTTTGAATATAGCAATATTGGGAGCTCCGGCGGTGACAGTCGGGCTATTCATCTTTTCATGGACAATGTACTCTCACGTTCACTGGATAGGCCCTATCATCGGCAGTGGTATTTTCGGATTTGGGTAAGGTGCATTGAGACCCGATTAAGAGAAGCGCAAAGCTGACATTGAACAGTGTCATTCTTGTGTATTCAGGTATCTTTACGTTTCTGGTGGACGCGTACCCAGTGTACGCTGCCAGTGCTCTCGCAGCAAACAGCTTTTTGCGTTCAATGTTCGCAACAATCTTTCCACTGTTTGGTTATCAGAGTATGCATTTAAAGCGTAATTTTTTCCTTATTCTCTGATGAGACTTGGCTAATCTCTATAAAGTGTACCAAACCCTTGGATACAACTGGGCTTCGTGTCTTCT
>JAGYHZ010000411.1:0-10938 GCA_024244195.1 Ascosphaera aggregata | reverse complement strand
TGATGACGACGACGATGTTGTCCATGTCCATGTCCATGTCCATGATTTCTCAACACCCTTATTCGCCCTTCACCAATACCACCACCCGGATGAAACAGCCTGGAGAACAGATGACTCCTTTCCCGACTCCATAGATGATGACGGCGATGACGGTGATGATTTTCACCACCTTGTCTACCATCATGATCCCCCCTGTCACATCTCTGATTCGACAAATCTCCCCTTCCACCAGCTGTTGCTGATCCACGAGCATATCTCCCAGTATCCCTCCCATCCTCATCTCTCACCTGCTCCTGCTCAACCTCCTGCTCATTCTCATTATGATTGTCATTCACAGTCTCAATCTCAATCTCATTCTCATTCTCATTCTCATTCTCATCCCCCTCCCCCTCCTCCGGATTCAAATCAACCCGACAAAGCGGACATGTCCCGCTAACATTAACAAGCCACGGATCAATGCAATCTGAATGAAACCGGTGATTGCACGGTAAAACTCTGAGGTTTTCGCCTTTTTGAAAATCATCCGTACAGATTGGACAGCAGATGAGATAAGGGGGAGAAGAAGAGGAATTGACTGATAGCTCTTTGCTGTTCTCGTTGTTGCTGCTGCTGTTTTTGTTGACAGTCTTGATTTGATCGGTTTTATGATGAGAGCAATCATCATCCTCTCTTTCTTCTGAGATTGTCGTCGTCGTAATAGCGGATTCTTTCGAAAACGTAGAGCTGCTTGGATTGATACACCCAATCTGGCCTGAATCCATGGATATTTCACCGTCGACGCCAGTAACTCTCATACCTGATTGATCATGGTGATGATGATGATCATGATGATGATTCTTTTGCTCATCACAGATCGTCCTTCTTCTCTCATCCTGCTCACCATACAAATAATAATCAACATCAACATATTCCGCCATTTCAACATCTTTCTTCTTCTCCTTTCCCTCACTTTTTCCTACCTCCCCTGCACCCCGTCTATCATCGTCATCATCATCATCATCTCCAAACTTCACAACAGGCAACGTCTCAAGCATAGCCCTCGCCAACCCTCTCGCTCTAGTCTGTCTCTCTCTCCCATTAGGCAACGCAGCTCGAGGCCCGTATCTTGCCGGATTTTGTTGAGCGCGAATCAATCCGGCTGTGATTACCGCGAGGAAGAATATGGTTACTATTGCCGTTACGATGTAGAGGACGATCAGCGCGTTGGAACTGCTATTGTAGCCACTGCTGCTGCTTTCTCCTGAATTGTTGGAAAGAGAGGCAGAGGAGGAAGAAGAAGAGTTGATATCGTCATCATCATTGGGAGGAAGTGGTGCGCCTAGCATGATGTGGGATTTGAATGGAATAGTTTGTATCTTCTTCTTATCCTGCTACTTCTTCTTCTTCTTCTTCTTCTTCTTCTTTTTATATGAGATTGAGTATTATTTCTTTTCTTTTGTATTTTCTTTTCCTTTCTCTTCCTCGGTTATATCAAGTCGATCAGTGTGTAATTGTGATGCTGCTGCTACTGATGGAATAACTGATGCGACAGGTATCTGCAGAACGTGAACGTCCCATGTGCGATCAAACGGGAATATGATGTTGGGATGATTGGATGATAAATTCTGATGTGTAAATGAGTAAAAGTAACATTCAGAAAGAGATTCATTCAGCTAATGAAGAGTCTTATCTTGTCTTCTTCCTCCTCTTCATCGTCATCCATTCTATACCCTTGATATCTCTCACATTCCGTCAAACTTTTCCATCCTGATTTAAAGATAGAGAAATACGAAGAGGAGAGGAGGGAAAAGGGGGGGGAGGAGAGAAAAGGAACGGAAGGGTAAAAGTCTGATCGTATCCTGTCCTGTTCTGTCCTGTTTTTTCTTCTTCTGGCGTAGTTAGAGGGATAACCCGGATATCATCCAAGAGAGAGAGAGAGAGAGAGGAGGGAAAAGATGAAGAACAGGAAGAAAAGGATATGGCTGACAAGATGATAGAATGATTTCATCATTTTCTTCTTTCATCTTCATCTCAGCTTGAATCAATGCAGTAGTATCCTTCCTCTTGCATCAAAGTAGCAATAACCCGAGTCCCCTTCTCTTTTTCTACCTCTTTAAATCCCTCATCTCGTCTCCTCTCTCTCTCTCTCTCGCTCTCTCTGCATCCCTCATCTCGTCTCCTTGAACGGATACCCAACCGTATCGTCTTTGCGAATCCATATCTTCATCTTCCTCTTGTTAACCACATGTTCGACAAATACCTCCCGAGCATACGTTGCCTTATACTTCCGAATCCATCGCGGGTCCCACAACTCAGATGCAACTCCTAAATCCTTGCAGCATCTCATCATCGCATTCGATTTACATCCTTCTGTAGCTGTGGGAATTCCATCTGGTGAGAAGTAATCTTGTTCACCACGAGCAATTGAAACGAGACTGAGCGGAGATTTATGGAGTTAGTAATCAGAATTAGAATGAAGTAAGACGTATCCGAAGAAAGAAAGAAAGAAAAGATCCTAAGGAAAAAAAAAAACCTTCTTATTTCTCACTCCTCTTCTCTTTCTTCATTTTTCCAACTCACCGTCCGTGCGCAACAAGCGCGTACTCTCTCGTAACCATCTTGGGCGTAACAATACTCTCCCCCCTAGGAACAAGTCCCCATCCACCCGGTCCAAACGCCTTATTTAGAATCCTCCTATACTTGATTTCCGGCAAATAGACTATTCCATCCGGTTTGATTTCGACATCATCAACCGCCGTCTCCTGCAGCAGCACTTCAGCTGCCTCCTTGGAAAATGGCTCGGCTGAAAGTCCGTGGTAGGAGCGCGTCCAGTCAATGTGTTCGCTATTAGGGTACTCGGTGCTGGTTTCGTCAAAGGGACTGTCTGAAAGTCCGCTCTTGGATAGGTTATTCACTCTTCCTGATGATAGTGATGATGATGATGGCGGCGGCGTGGTTGTACTTGACGTAGTCCTAGATGTACTCGGCGATGAAGTGGTTTTGAACGCTGACGCTGATGGTGATGATGACGATGATGATGATGACGGTGGTGATGATGTAAAAGCCGTAGTAGAAGCTGACTTTGTAATAGTATTATTCAGAGTCGATAACTTGGAATTGACCGGTCTCTTTGGTAACGTCGTTCCTCGATTAGATGATGATGATAATGATGATGATAATACTGGTGATGCTATCGTGCTGGATGATGATTTGAAAAAACCATTACCACTGCTGCTGCTGCTGCTGCTGCTGCTGCTGCTGCTGCTGCTGTTGTACCGAGCTAGAATCGCTAATAGCTGTGATTTACCGGTTGAAGTAGTGATAGTGGCGCTCTTCAGAAGCAGATTCGTAGCCCAACTAGGCTTTCCCATTAAAGCACGCGATGCCATTATTATTAGTCTGGTTACCTGATACGATGGTGATATTGTCGAGGTATACTGAGATGAAATGTCAGGGAGAAAGAGACACAGAGAGAGAGAGAGGTTGAGATCAAGAAAGAGGAAAGAGATTTTTTATTTGTCTCTGCCTGAGGTATCGACTTTAACCGAAAAGAACAACCGAATAATGAAAATATAGTACAAAATGCAAATGAAATAAAAAATGATTTACAAAGAATAGAAGAAGAGGATGCGGTAAAAAACAGCAACTAATTTATCTTATCTTATCTTATCTCAATCTTTCTACAACCATTTCAATCAGTATATCATCCAGACATCATCTCATCATCATCACCACCATCACCACCACCACCATCACGTCAAAGAATGTCCACCTTCAAACCAAACATCATAACTGCTAGGCTCAATGTCCTCGTTTACTCAGGTACAGTCGCTTATAACACATCTCATCAGCAACCAATCTCATCTCCCCTAACAATGACCACCTCCACCGCCATCGTCATCATTTAATAGGAAACGGAGCAGCCGAAAATTCAGTCCGGCACTGCATATCCACCCTCCGTCATCTCCTAGCAGGTTTCTACGCAGTCACTTCCGTAACAACATCCACACTCTTACACGAACCATGGATGTCATCCTGCGCTTTACTAGTCATACCAGGTGGTAGAGACGTACCATACTGTCAATCCCTAAACGGCCTGGGTAACAAACGTATCTCCCAATTCGTGAAGAACGGCGGAAGTTATCTCGGTCTTTGCGCGGGCGGTTATTACGCTAGCGCGAGATGTGAGTTCGAGGTGGATGATCCTGAATTGAAGGTCGTTGGTGATAGAGAATTGGGCTTCTTCCCGGGTGTTTGTCGTGGATCCGCGTTCAAGGGGTTTAAGTACGCGAGTATAGCTGGGGCTAGAGCTGTGAGAATTGCCGTCAATTCGAAGGTGCTGCAATGTGCGGGTGGTGGTGGGGAAGCTGGAAGTACTCCGACAGAGTCTTTCAGAACTTACTATAATGGAGGTGGTGTATTTGTTGATGCTTTGCGACTCTCGCAAAACATCTCCCTTGAAGTTATCGCTACTTATGATGATGGTGAGCTAGATGTCGATGGAGGTTGTGGGAAAGCTGCTGTTGTCTTTCGACGCTTTGGGCATGGCTCTGTTATCTTGTCGGCAGTACATCCTGAGTGAGTGTGCCTTCGCTATTATCTTTTCTTTTTTCTTTATATATATAATCTCTTCACCTCCGTTCTCTTTTCGCTGACGTGGGAGGGGGTGCGGAAAACTACCTTTTGCAGATATGATCCCTCCAACATTGACTTAAATCAAGGAGGACCTAAATACGCCGACCTGGTCGGCGAGTTAGTCAAAGACGATGAACAACGAATCAGATTCTTGAAGGCGTGTCTTGTCAAGCTTGGACTGCGTGTTGCGCAGGACGATAGCGCCAGCGATGCTACTCTTACGAATTCGGAATTACATCTGTCTGGAATTGACGATGGTGACTTACTCAAAACGATCAATGCTCTTAACGATATCGCGCAAGATGGAGATGGCGATGATTGGGTTATTCGCGATGAATTGGACACCCTGCGTATAGTGAATAGTCCATCCTTTACGATCAATCCATTGAGAGATTTGGAACCACGGGTCTCACAACCAGCACCAGCACAAGCACCCCGTCTAACTGACCCTGCAAAAACGCTGCTCATCCACCAAACCATCCCAACACCCGACGAGATACCATCCTTCAACCACGAAACCTACTACTCAAGCTTATACCACTACCGTCAAACATGCCGAGAGAACCTACACCAATTCGGCTCCCAACTCATCTACGCCAAAGTCCTACCAAGCACGCAAACCATACTTGAGAAGAACCCACGCTTGCTCTCGTCCCTACCAATCGGTCTCACTGTCACTACTAGCCTGCAAGTCGCGGGGCGTGGCCGTGGTTCGAACGTCTGGGTCGGTTCGCGTGGTCAATTGTCGTTCTCCACGGTGATTCGACATCCGGCTTCAGCGATGGCCAAGGCGCCGGTGGTTTTCGTACAGTACCTTGCTGCGATGGCTGTTGTGCAGGGTATTAAGGGGTATGATAAGGGGTATGAGAGGGTTCCTATCAAGATGAAATGGCCGAATGATATTTATGCATTGGATCCAACAAACCCCGGTGAGAACATGTACACCAAAATCACCGGCATCCTGGTCAACGCAACCTCTTCTGGCAAAGACTACATCGCCATCTCCGGCATCGGTATCAATGTTCTCAACACCGCTCCAACAACCTCTCTCGCCATGCTAGTCGACCATCTTCGCAGGAGTGGAAACATCAATCTAGCGGAATTATCCCTAGAGAGATTACTCGCTTCCATCCTCACGAGATTCGAATCTCTGCATGCCCGGTTCTTGCGGACTGGGTTTGATACGTTTTTGGAGCAGATGTATTACGATTCATGGCTTCATACTGATCAAATCGTGACGTTGGAAACGGAAGGCGGGGTTAGGGCGAAGATTAGGGGGATAACGAGGGATTATGGATTTTTGAAGGCGGAAGAGTTGGGGTGGGGGGATAGACCACGGGGAAGATGTTTACGTTGCAGAGTGATAGTAACAGTTTTGACTTCATGAGGGGATTGGTTAGGAGGAAGATGTGAGGAGGTAGGATTATGGAAGTCAGGCCTGGTTTTGCCTCTCCCCTCTTCTCTTCTTTCTTCACACACACACACACTCTCTCTCTCTCTCTCTCTTTTCTTGTTCTTTCTTTAGGAGACATCAATGAGATTGATTGAATTCGAATGAGGAGATGGTTGAACAGAACGGAACTGAGCATACAAACAAAACCACATACGGCCATAGGGATTGGAAAACAGGGCTTCCCGTCCGCTCAGCCATACTTAAGCCAATCGCCGGCTGGTTAGTAGTTGGGTGGGTGACCACCAGCGAATCCCAGCTGCTGTATGTTTTTCTCTTTTCTTTCTTTTTTTTGTCCTTCTCTCTAATGTTATCCTGTACTTGAGACAAAGGCACTGTTTGTTGTTGAAGAGTGCCCAATATTGCGATGCTGTATATCCATCCAGATAAGGGGAGAATTGCAGTATCTCAACTCGTTCTTAATCCATATGAAACTCATTGTCAAGCCAATGCTGTACCACAGTCTTTCCTTCCTCGAACTCAGGTTTAGGCATGCGCATAATGATAGCTGCATGACTGTGACGGTGTTTATGTATGTAGACTGGGAATTTTCGGAACCCGAGTCCGTTCAGATTATCGATAATTTCGAACTGTGCTGGTGTCAATGCGAGGATTCTCGACTTGGCTGGTGCTGAGACGACATGTCTTGTGTCGGATCCCTCAACGAGGTTACTCTTTCTTGCAAAAGACGTGGAAGAGGAAGAGGAAGAAGAAGGAGAAGAGGATGGTGGCGATGATGATAACGATGCCATTGCATCCGATAAGTCTTCGACTGATATCTGCTTCTCATGCTGCTTCTCTGAAATGCCATCTGACAAGTATTCAGCAGGCTGAGATGCATCAATACTCTCATGCATCCCATTCATCATCTCCCCCGTTGCATTGCGCATATGCTTCACGATTAACGGAACATCGTAGTGACCAAACACCGTCGACACCTTCCGCTGTTCATGCAATTGAATTCTCTTCCTGCTGAGAATTGTTTGGAAAAATGCGTTAAACAGGTAAGCGATTGATCCGGCTGGGATGCAGAATAGAAGGAAGAGGTAAAAGGGGATCCGTCGTATGAAATCCACAACGTCAATTGCAACACGTTCACACCATCTGTGCGGCTTTTCCGATGATGTCGACATGGTAGCAGCAGCAGCAGCAGTAGCAATAACACCATTATCATCATGGTAATACCTCTCGTTATGCACCACCACAGGCTCGTATCCCTCAATGTAGTTGATTCCCCGTTCTCCACGAGCAGCGAATGGATTCGTCTTCGAGATGCCAGTCGTGTAGAACGTCGCGGCATTGTCATTGACTATATTTGCGTACAGACTGCGATGTCTGAACTTGGTCAATCCGAGCATGAAGACGCTTCCCCTTGTCGCGAGTAGAGTTAGGAGTGGTCTTCCTGTATCTCTGAACGAATCAATCATGAATAACTGTCGTCCTGATGTCGATATAGTCCTCGCACCGATGACGTTCCAGAGATGATTTCTCCTGGCTGGATTCCGAACACCCACATGAGGAGATGCAAAGGTTGTGAAGTTAATCGGCTGAATCTTCCCATCGTCAAAATATCCCCTCGCATATAGCAATCCAATAGCGTAGCGAGATATCAATCCGCCTAATGAATAACCCACGATGCTAAGCTTGGATGTACGACATCCTTTATCCTTTGCGAGGTGATTGACATAATCTTCGATTTCATGAGCTACTCGCTCACCACCCAGCTCAATGCCGTCATAAGTTAGATTTCCCGTGTTGCGTTTCACGTTCAGGATGAGGAGTTGATCCTCATTATATCTCTCTCGCAAAGCTTTGGCGATGTATGCCAGATGAGACGGTTGTCCGTAGAGTCTGTTCCCGAATATATGAGAATCAACCTTAGCTCTTCTACTACTACTACTGAAGAAGAAACAAGAAACAATATCAAGGATGATCAAGGCTTGAGAGTTCAGACCCACCCGTGAACCAAGACGCAGAGATGATTTGCCGATGATGACACTGACAAATCGGAAGGATGACGAGAAGAATTATCAACAGCTTCACCCAAGGGTTTCCTCTGCAATCTGGTTAGCTTTGTGGCCTTGATAGATGTCATACTTTGCAGACATGAGTATGAATAGGCCTAAGAAGTATTTCCTTCCCCTCACTCTTTGACCAGTTTGTTGTAAATATATAATTTGAAAGTGACTGTCTGATGAAAGAAGAAAAAAAAAGATTTCAAAGACGCAGCTCAATTGATACGACGGGGCTTAATCTTATCTTATCATTGTATCATATCTTATCTGATTGCTACTGATAAGATTATGATAAGATTAGATGTATTTCTCAACGTCAGCCGTTCGTTTCTTTCAATCCAGGGAAACGTTGATGATGATGTGAAATAGAGACATCTACACCATCAAGAAGACAATGTATGGAAGTTAACAATCTCCCTGATTCTGACGAGAAGGGATATGCTTAATTGAACCCACAATGAGTTGCTAAGAGTTTATCTGCTGAAAGGAATTTTTCGCAAGAAAGGAAGAAAAAAAAAAAAAAAACAGGATTTGGAATGAGATTCGTGAGCGGACAGCAGGATCCACTGGAATTGGGTGAAGTCTTTTCATGTCAGGAAGAGGGATGAGAAGACGACAATCGAAGGAGAGGAAGAAGAAAAGGTTAATAAAGTAAAAAAGCAAAATAAATAATAAAGAGATCGCCTTAATCAAGGGTTATGTCGGGATCAGCTTAGGGTTGAATGCTTCACGACACGACTCAAATCATACGACGTCTCTTCATTGCTTCTCGAATATGCGTCTGACACAAAAAAAAGACAGGTAGCTGCACCGTTATCGCTGTTCATTTCGTTGAACTTTGGCAGGGCGAGGCAAGGCAAAGCGCATAATCCAATATATACAGACGATCACGGTCGGTCCACTTGCATCGCGTTGGGATTTTAATTGCTACTGCCTGGACACCGCTTCGACATTGGACGGTCGTGTTGAGGGCCGGCAAAGAAGAAGAAGAAGAAGAAAAACAAAAAGAGCGGGACAAGACTTGGCTAGACGAGGTGCTGAAAGAAGTATACTGTGGAGGCTTGCTTGATGATAGCTACAAGCGAAGAAGAACTGACGGGACTGGAAAAACTGCTTACGACCGCCCTAAGACAAGGGCGGAGGAGTATCCAAAAACCATCATTCGCGAAGATGGCCACATTTACACCTCTCGGTCATTTGAAACAAGTTACCTGCCCAGAAGGTCGACAATGCAGATTATTTCACTGTTTATTTTCTCACGACAACGACAAGGAGCTTGATTCTACAACGCCAATCGAAACACCGCCAGAATGGCTAATCAAAGCAGCTGCGACAAACACGCCTCTAGTCCCAGACAAGGGCGAGAAGAAGAGCGGGCAGAGAGATGAACCACCGAATAAACGAAGACGCTTAGACCCTCACTCATCGATCAATAACGAGGTCATCTCACCAGCACGAGTGAACCTTTCCAAAAGAAGCGCGCACAGAGAAGACCCGACACGCACAGACTCATCCGCTGCATCAAAGACTGAAGCTAGAAGACCGCCATTGGCAACTCTAGAAAAGCAAATCAAGCCACCAACAGCGGCTTCACGTTCGACAGCTAACACTTCAACAGCAGCTCGACCAAACATATCGCAGATCCCACGTCCTTCGTCAACAGCATTGACAAGTCGGTCAAATGTTGCTGCTACTGCATCAGCGGTAACAGGAGGAGGAGGAGGAGGAGGACCTGTGCGTCCTACTACAAGAAGACAGGTGAAGAAAGAACCTTTGAATCCCAGACACATCGTAAATCCACCAACGTCTCACACGACACGGCTGGCCATATTGAAAAAACTTCATGAGACAATGGATGGGTTGAACAAGAAGACGATAGCAAAGTACAAGGACGAACCGTCGAAGCGGGAATTAATAATGTTGGAGCATGAGATGGTGGGGATGGCTCTTGATTTAGAGGAGGAGATTGCGAAGGAGAATGCTACGCTTTATAATAACGTTGTTCGGTTGAGGATCGTGAGGTTGATGAAGATGACGCAAGTGGAGTGGGAAAAGGAGGTGGTAAGGTATATGCGTCTTGATGCTACTGGGGTAGGAGAAGGAGGAATAGCGGCGGCAGCAGCAGCAGCAGCAACAACAAGAACAGCAGTAGCAGCAGGAACGTCGACAGCGATAGTACCATCCGCAACAGCCACACGAGCAATTAAAAAGGTAGCAAATCAGGGTATATCTACTGGTCTGCAGCCCTCCGAGGAACGACTTATCCTACCTAGATTTCTTGCTCGTCCGGAAGATCTAGCGGAACGCGGCACCTTCATCCTGAGCCGACCAACAGGCTCGTCAATCGAAGACGCCCGGCAGGCAGCTACACTTGCTCGAAACTGGGAAAAATGTGAGCGATGTGGTGGCAGGTTTCAAGTATTTCCCGGTCGTCGAACAGAAGATGGCGTCTTGGCGACCAACGGTCCTTGTCATTTTCATCCTATGAGAGCTTATATACCACGGACGACTAAGACGGATCATATCGTGGGACAGAAGGAAGCGACGTATCCTTGTTGTAGTGAGACGGTGGGGAAGTCGAAGGGTTGTACGAGGTGTGAGTATCATGTGTGGAAGACGAGTTCTCCGGCTAGGCTTGCTGCCGTTTTGCAGTTTGAGAAGACTCCTGAGGTGGGGGAGGAGAAGGAGGAGGTAGAGGGAGAGGGAGAGGGAGAGGGAGGTGATAAAAAACAAAGCAGAAGAGAATATCCTCCATTGACATTCGATTGCGAAATGTCATACACGACACTAGGACTAGAACTCACGGAGGCGCCGACTTCGACGCTTTACGGTGGGCTTGTCGTTCTATGGAATCTCACG
>JAGYHZ010000410.1:0-10949 GCA_024244195.1 Ascosphaera aggregata | reverse complement strand
ATGCTTGATATCCACGAACCTCGTCTTCCACTTTTCGCTGCCACTGGCTTTGATGACGTAGAATATGGCTGGACGGGGGTCTTATTGACACCAGCAGGCGCCGGTGCAAATGGCGATGGTGGAAGCGGTCGCGAGGACACAGTAGGACTCGAGCCGGCAGATTGGGGGGCTGTGCTCGTGGAGGAGGTAGTATCGTGGCTGTTGGTTGAGCGTGAGCTTGTACATGACTGCGGGTGCGCAGCTGCTGATGTGTTTGTAGGGAGTGGAGCAGCCGGCTCTGCGGGTTTGGGGAATAAGCCTGTCTGGGTATTGTGGTGTGTATGTTCCTTTTCTTTACCCTGCTCATTTATTGTTGACGAAGATGTATGAGGTTTCCTTGCTAAGTTAGTTGAAGCGGTAGACGCCCTGCGCCCATTTGAAGAGGGGTTGACTTGTTGAACAGATTGTTGAAGATGCTGTGGGGGTGCTGAAGAAGAAGTCGATCTTGCCCGCGTCAGAGCATCAGCTAAGAACTTATCAGCCTGTCTGCTATCTCATGTGCGAGCTCTCTTTTTCGAATACTGTTCAAAGCCTCGCCTTCGCTCGTGCGCGTACAAAATCAATCGAACCCCTAGGCATACCTTTACTGGAATGATGGAGCCAACTGACATCAACAGCTTCAACATTTTCCATCAGCTCCGCCGGCGGTTGTTTGGCGAGTTCCTGGTTTAATTGCGACATTGTCGATGAGCCGCTGAGTTGCTACTCAGAGCAAGTTTGGTCTTTGTCCTTTCGAAAGCTGATAGCAATATCAACGCACACCACGCGACATTAATTTCGCGTGATCGAATGGACTAGAAGCCAGAAGTCATATGCGAAATGTCCTAGAAATAATACCAGAAGTTTGAGGCGGTATTTGATGCCGCTCAGACGCTTGTCTGTATTGGAGAGCTGCCCAAAAATTGCGCGCAGTATTCAGACCGACTAAAAGAAAAGATGAACCGGGGCCTGGCACGTCGTTAAGATTCTTTGATGCCCTTGCTGTTGCACGCTCAATCAAAATGATTGGCATGGAGCCCACAGGAGCAACGGTTGCGAAAAGGTACAGTAAAAATGGGCCAGGCCAGCTGGTGTTTCTGAGCTATGTTCTGAAAGGGAAAAAAGTCTGATTGAAAGGGACAGGACGCTGCAGCAGACGCTCCCGATAGGTGCGATGACCTGGTGAAGACGGTATGCAAAAGTTCAGGTTATGCGGATAATACCTGAGGAGCGTGCCAAAGCAGCATGTTCAGACTTGCATCAATGCATCTTGAGAATCCAATGCGGATTCAATTTCTTTCGTAGCAAGGAAGAGACAGAAAACAGAAGTAAGACAAGGAAGAGTTTGAGCCGGTCCAGGTGTTTCCGATCTCACTCGACCATGAGCGGTATAGAACTCGTCTCAGTTCCAAATGCGCGTGATTCTGTATGATTCAACATCGGACTCTTCGCCACAGAAGGTTATTGTCAGATGCGTGTCATGAATCCTTGAGATCGGATACAGAGAAAGCACGAAGACAAAGGGACGATAGCAAGGTTATGGAGAGGGGGTAAGAGGAGTAGGGTAGGACGAGACAGCAAGACCCCTGTCAATGCCCGACCATCCCGAACAGCGAGAAGAACCAGAAGGATGGGAAAGACCATTGGAGGGCACAACAGGGTTCATGTTCGCAGTATGAAGTGCACACTCTGTATTATGCGCGGAAGGGGTGTAGATTTGGACGTACGTGGTAGATGAACCCGCCAATTGGCGCCGTCGCAATGAGATCTTGACGCAAACAATCATTCACAAGCCAAAAGAGTATGAGTGGCTTAGAACCAGGAGGCGGACATGGGTGTGTGTATGCAAAGGAGGTGAGTGACAGCGGTTTGACATAAGACCATCCGCCGGTTCAGATATATCTTGAACCCCGAGATCAAGATGTTCAGAAGCTATCCGGGATGGGTGTAATACAACCAACCCTACTTGAACCGGCTTATAGCTCAATGTGCGGATATTTTCAACGGGCAAAGAACCTCTCTTTCTCACGAGAAAGCAAGGAGCATAGTAAGAAGAGGTTAAGAAGAGGGCAATAAGAGAAAAAAGAAGAAAAGAGAAGAAGGAAAAGACCACGGATGGAAGCTCCCGTGCCACAGAAGTATGGTATCAAGACCAAAGTGGAAACGCCAAAACCGATCTTTCTCCACGCCACCACGTCTATATAGCTATGTAGCGATATTGCTGGCTTGCCTTCCTTCTCTGCTCGCGATGCTCGCTGCTTATCCTTTGAAGGGTGGATGTCGAAGTTGTCTTCTTCACAACCCGTCCGTTCCCTGCTCACTAGAAGCGATTAAGCTGCAGTAGCAGGTGTCCGGTCGATGGTTCGAACCGAAAAAGAAAGGGGCTTTAACGTTTTCCCTGAGTCTCTGTGTGTTTATCGTGATCTGAGACGCTGTTGCTGACTGTGACACATCTGTCAAGGTTGTAGAGTGCGTAATCTCAACAGCGGCTCATGCTATCAGAGCAGGTAGGTGCCTTTTCATTCGGCAGTCTGGGGAGCAAGGGCAAGTGCAATCACAGTCTCAAGACCAGTTGGCACTTGGAAGGAAGAGCTGGCCTGCCTGGCTTCCCCAAGCTTTCGCTCTATTTTGCTTTTTTGGATTTGGCGACCCAGTTGCTTGGATTTCGTAAACAGGCTTGTATCGATCCCTGTAGGGGTAAGCATGAGGGTGAGCTTCTTCTGCCTTCTTCCCACGTACAGTCTCATTAGAATCGACAGGGATTCGTGGGCACAGACCAATGGGCCTGGCGATGACGCTTTCTTTGGTGCCATTGATAGCTGAACATACTCCACTCCCCTCCTGCTCCAGTAATGGCGATGGGGGGCGCGTCTCCTAATGGGTGGCAAGTAGAAATGTTGCTGGGGAGAGCAGAACCACCCCCGAGTCCGTCACCGCAAAGGACATCTGGCACAGCATTACACTGTCGGATGATATAGACCATTGTTAAGAACCAGCACTATACTGAAAAGTCCTTGGTTGATGGTTATGACAAACATCGCTAGATACATCTGATTGCAGAGTCTTGGTGGAAAGCAAGTAGATTACGAAAAGTCAAGTAACCTGATACGCCGTTGCATACGCCGGGAAGTCTAAAAGAAAAGGAAGATATCTAGAAAGATGAAGAGGGGGTAAAAAGGTACAGGGCTCATCATAATGACGGAGAAGATAGGACATTCTGGCAGTCTCCAATGCATCATTCCTGATTCATCTCTCCATTCGGACCAACGTTAGGATCACTCATATGCGTCTGACTTCCATCATGTCCAGTACTCGCACCTTCTGGACTTTGGCCCCGTAATCCAGCAACGGCAATCCTGTTCAGCGCACTGGCACTATGCGAGACTGCTGGCTCTGATGCCGGTGGTAGTGCTGGTGGCGTTATTGGCGCAGGTGCTGGTGCTGGCGCATGACTCTGTGAAGCGCTGACTGGAGCAGGAAGCGAGGCGTGGGTAGAAAGTAACCCGTGCGGCATTGACGGAGAATAAGTGATGTTCGCCACTGGACTCGATGGATGAGAGTGTATAGGTTCATGCTGTTGTTGCTGTTGTTGCTGTTGTTGCTGTTGTTGTTGTGGCGATTGCTGTGGATGCTGCTGTAATTGTAGCTGCGGTTGTTGCTGCTGCTGTTGTTGTTCCTGCAGTGGCACCTGCTGCTGAGATTGAACTCGGGTACTAGCATTCGCATGGACATGACCATGAGCATGGACATGGGTTTGAGCTAATTGAGCCCCAAGGCTGCCTGGGCTAGGCTGCTGTTGCTGATGATGGGGATGGTGATGGTGATGTGCACCTCTAGTCGTGACCGAACCATGCAGGGGAGCAGCGTGAATCCCAACGGAAGCGGCAGGATGGTTATTCGGATCTCCAGTGATAAGTGTCTCTGGCGGCGCAGTGATCGGATGCTTCATCGCATTAGGCATTTCTGGGACCTCACCATGCGCGTCGAGCAAGCGAGATTGTAATCCAATGATGTACTCTCGCAATTGATAATTCTCATTTTGGAGAGCCTTATAATTCTCTTTCATTGCCTCATACGCCTTCACTTGGTTCTCCAGGTCACGAATGTAAGTTTCTTTTCGTTGACGGAAAGCTCGCTAACAACCGTCGCATCAGTCAGTCTGACTCCAAACTTGAGGTATGAACAACGAAATGACTGGATAGGAATGTACCTGCGCAGCTCTATTTTGTGCCGCCCTTTTTGACGTGGACAATTCTCTCTTACCGTATCTCCTCGCCTCAGCAGCTGCTTGAATCTGCGCCATCGCTTGGTCTGCAGCAAGCATTTGCGCATGCCCTACCTGCTGCGCTGTGGTCGCAGTCAATGGAACACCTCCCTGTTGTGGTAACAGTTGTTGTTGCTGCTGCAGTTGTAATTGCGGTTGCGGTTGCGGCTGTGGGGATTGTTGCTGTTGTAGTCCCTGGATCCCTTGGATTCCTTGCATAGCCACTTGCTGTGCAGCTTGCGCCTGAATTCCTGCAGTAGCTGGTACATGCTGCTGAGCTTGGCCAGATACAGCCGACGGAACAGGATTGACTGTGAAGTGGTGATGCTGCGGGTGCTGTGAATGTTGCAGATGCGGTGATGCTTCTTGTTGTTGTTGTTGCTGCTGCTGCTGCGGTGCTATCTCCTGTCCTGGTGCTACGCTTTGGTGAGGCATTTGCGGTGGTCGAGAATGAACGGGTGTGCCAGGGGCGCACGGACTGATGCTTGGTTCAAGAGCAGGAAGAGCCGGGTTAGCAGCGGCTCCATCTGTATGAGGTGGGACATGTTGTGGTTGATGTTGGTGGTGATTATGCCGTTGTTGGTGTTGGTAATGATCAGTTGCAGCGGCTGCTGCTGCCGCTACTTGCATTGCGGGGTCAATGTTGGAAGCAGGAGATTGATGATGGGATCCTAATAGGGGACAGATCATGAATGAGTGCCAGGTCCTGAGGTTGTTCAGAAATTCGACTCCAGGAGCAACTGTACCTGTAGCTTGTTGATGTCTATTGTCTATCGGTGATGGCTGACTCTGCTGCTGCTGCTGCTGCTGCTGTAACTGTGAGTGTGTCTGTGATTCAGATTGGGATTCAGATTGGTAATGGTTATGCTGCTGTTCAGCTTGCCGAGCTGAGCTCTCTTGCTGCCGATGCTCACTGCCCGTGGTGGACATTGTAAGGTGCGAGGAATGATCTTGTGGAGCCTGATCCTTCCCCTTCTCGGTAAGCTGCTGCTGCTGCTGCTGCTCCTGTGTGTGTTGATGCGGTGACTGTGCCGCCATCAATTGATCTCGAAGAACTAGATATATACTCCATCAATACATCACGCTTAAGCGGTGCTGAGATGAGATTTCGCGCGGAGTGATGTAGAATGACCATCACCGTACAGCAGCTCAATCTCGAAGCAGCGCGCAAGAGTGATATGACAGAGAGGTGAGTCAGCATTTCAATTCTCAATGAACCGAGATGGAGGATGTGGAGGAAGGTGCATCTGGACAATAGCACCATCTGGCAGGACCAAATGCTCCAGTAACATGACTGAGCAGAGGAAGGTACACCATCACGATGCATCGACGAGCAGCAGAGCAGGAAAAAGAGAGATCACTGCTCTGAAGATGCATGCAATGAGGAAGAACCATCTAACATGGAAAGTAGACTCACGCTGATCAGAAGCATTATCCTGCGGGAATGAGGCAGTCAGCAATGGAATCCATAAGCAAAAGTCGTGAACAGGAAGAAAAACCGATATATAAACGGGCAGAGAACGGATTGTGAATGGACGGTAACCACAAACCTGGGCCATCTCGGGTTGGTCCATTTATGACAGACGAACAAAACACTCGTTCTAAAATATCACCAACCCTTTCAATTCTTGTTCACTTTTTGCACAATACCTCCCTCCCCCTTGCTTCGCTCTCAGTATGCGATTCTGGACCCTGTTGACTTGATGACGGTATGCCGGATGAGTAATTTGTTATTTAATCTGCGACGGAGTCAGCAGAAACGGCGAAGATGATCCTCGCGCCAAAAAGCGTCATTCAAATCAGCGACGCACAGCACTCAATAAGACACGCAGAACACCTCCTGAAAAAATCCTCCCAGTACAACTATTTTGGGCCGACAATGCCGATGCTCGCTGTGTCTCAATCAGATTGAATTTTTCCTCTTCTTTCTTTCATCCCTTCCTCATATTAAGTAAAAGAATGAGAAGAGTATTTTGGCCGCCCGTTTCGCGATCATCTTCAGGCTGATACGCGCTATTCCGAAAGAGGGAGATAATGGCTTATCAATCATCCGACCCGGATTAGTCAGCATATACCGCGCTTTGCAGTGTTGAAATAGAACACCGTGTACAGAAAAGGAGTTGAGGTACGGATGGAGGTGGTGGTGGCAAGAAGTAGTAATGCGAGACTCGAGCAAGGGAGATGGTTGGCAGTCGGCATTTATCAGGTGGACGATGGAATGCTCGATAGAGGGATGAGCGTAGAGTGAGATACTGGAGCTGGGGGAGGAGAAGGAGAAGGAGAAGGAGCAATTGCTTCGCTAGTCTGAGACTAGGTAAGCGCGAGGTCAATCGTTGGAACATGAGCAGTTGAGCGGGAATGCGCAATCTCGCCTCCGTCCATACCGTAACTCAGAGAAGCTATCCAGCAGTCAGATGTCAGATTCTTGGCGGTTATCAGCAGCCAAGGCATGCTTAATGCTTCCAAAAGTCCTCGTTTATTCTTGTCAGCGAGACTTGCTATCGTAACTGATGGGCCAGCGTTCGTCAGAATAAGCAGCGTCAAGTTTCTTTCGCTTTCGCGGTTTTTGTCGAACTCGGTCCGGGATATGACTTGATATGGTCGCCCGCTTCTTGCATAGTTGTTGCGATTGCTGAAGCACGTATACATGTATGTATGAATGACATGCATCAGGCCGTGTAATATTGGTATGCTAGCTCACCGCGTGAGTGAGAAAGCCTAACACTGTGAGCGAAGTCCTGATAGATGAGGTCGGTGGATGCTTCGCCATTATTTCTAGGTTCTCAACTCACGGGCATTACTGGATCGAGGTCGCATTTTTGTTTGAGTCCCTGGCTATGATTGACAAAATGGTGAGAGTACGAAGATGCCTCACAAGTAAATCCAGATAGGCGTTGATAGAGATTTCAAAAAACTTTATTCCGTCTAATATTTCAACCTCCAGGGGTAGATGACATAGAACCCAGACATGCCAATGCGGCTGTCTGGAGCAGGAGAAATCGCAACTGCGTCCAATACCGGCACGCGAATACGCTGATCTTCTTATTACACCGCATTCCCCAGCCCATGATCTTTCATATACTCACTGCCCATCTCATCATATTCCGCCCTCGTCACACTAACGTGCCGTAAACCATCCCTTCCTAATCCTTTTGCCCACGAAGCGGCACCCTTCCAGGCGTCTAGAATCGGATTCGCCGCTGATCTCACATTCAGTCCTGAGTCCATGGGTAGCACCGCCCTCAAATCATCTTCCAACCTCTCTTTGAATCCCTTGAATAGGGTATTCCCTCCTGTGATGAATACGTCCTTGAGAAGAGCTTTTTGGGCTTCCGATTCATGAGCGATGCGTTGAAGGAGGATGTCCTGAGCAATTTCAACGACGCCGGCTTGATCAAGACCAGCTATCGCCATTGGTTGGAATATCACCTCGGGTACACGGATGCGTTCAACGTTCAGGTGCAATTGATGTGATTCTTTCGTTGTAAGCGTTGTTCCATTTCCCCCTTGTAAAGGCCACGGTCCTCTCAGAAACACGTGAACTAGCGACTTTGTCCAATCGTTCTGGGCGGCGAGGGTGTCGTTCTCGCTGAAGTTTGGATCGTGGTCTAAAAGTTCCTTTTCGAGGGTTTTCAGCTGGGAATCCAAATCTTCCTCTTCTTCGTCATCGCTTGCATCCGCTCCTGTAGCGACGGTACGATAAACGCCCCAATCCTCATCATTAGCGCCGAAATCGTCCTCATCACCAGCTCCACCTCCCGGTGGTCCGCCTGTCCGCCTTCGTTTTCGCGGGCCGTCAGATGCAAGGTTTGCTAAGGTCTTCATCCGCATCTGACTAGCCAAACTTTTGCGATTACCCAAATCTGCCTTGAGTCGTTCTCTTTCCTTCATCTTCTGTATCAGTGCGCTTCTCGCCGCTCTCCTTCCCTTAATCCAATTTTCCAGATCGTTTTCTCGCTTTTCTCGGTCACGGCGTTCTTCCTCTTCGCGTCGGGCTTTTTGCGCTTCTTTCTCGGCTTTTGCGCGTTGTCGGGCTTCCCAATTGGACTTCAATAGACGTTGATGCCGTTTATCGCGGAGCCCTGCTTCATCTAATTCCCCATCGGGAATATTAAGAAGTGGGAAGGTAGGTTCCTCTTCTTCATTCTCGTCATTGCCTAAATCACGATTCCGGCTCCTTTTGATCGACCGTTCGAGTTCGCGGATTGTTCTGTCGAGTGCGATCTCATCTTTGAAATCCTCGGCGTCAAGTATATTCTTTATATCTTTCTTCGTTCTCCCTGGCAGCGAGGATTGCAAGTCTTTGTAGTACTCTAATTCCTGCTCCTTTTTCAATAGCTTTTCAAGACGCATCTTGGCAGCCTGCTCCTGGAGTCGTCGACCACTCTCCCTTTTCCGTTCAGCGATCCGGGCAAGCTCTTCGGCTGATTTTTCGATGACGATTGGTTCGGTGTAAGGATACTGTATGACCCGATCCCTTTTCTCAAGGCCGTCCCAATGCAGATAGCCTTTTAGCTCTTCTTCATAATTCCTCGAGACGTAGCAGTGTTGCTGTACCATATTCTGGGCAGCAATGTCCGTTACTTTGTCTGGAAATGAGGGATACTTCAACTTTAAGAGCTTCATAAGATATTCCGATGCCTGTGCGCCGCCCCAGTTCAGTCGGGATGACATGGGCAAGATGGCCCTTGACTCGAGGACAGGTATAAGATGTGTCGAGGAGTGTGATGAAGAGACGACCAGTCCCGAAGTGCCGCGATTCTGACGATAGGAGAAGAGGGAATCAATACCGTAGGTTACCGACGGTGCAGAATAGCATTCGAATAGAGTTTCGTTCATTACTGTTCTCATGGAACCAGTCAGTAGTTTGGACGCCCCCATCTCAGTGCTGGTAATATCTTGTTATTCTTCAACAAAACTCACTCCTTCGACAATACGTCAAGTTCGCAACTGGTTCAGTCATGACGATCGGCCTACCGATTCCACCAACGGTTCCATCGGCGTCAACACCCATCTTCAAAAACACATAATCAAAGACTGCCTCCATAACATCCCAATTGCTGATTATGCTCGATCCGGCATCAGTAGCAACGCGAATCTGTCCTCGCGTAGTAGCGTCTGTAAAAGCATCGTTGCCAATGAACTGTGCCATGCGATTCGCTTTCCGATCACGATACCGTGATACTACTGGTGGAATTTGCAGTTGCGGCGATGATTGGAAAGACCAACCCGCTTTTAGTGTATGTGAGCCTGTTGATTCAACGAAGAGTTAATAAGCTCCTGTCCATGATGTGAAGGAAAAATAACCGCCGCGCACCATTATCGATGACTATTGCATTTCCTTCAGGATCTGATCGAGTTTGTTCCCAGCCATCGCCATTCACGGGGATAGGTTGCAGGCAGGAAGGTCTATCATTGACGGGGAATACTTTTGGAGCTGGCTTGGGCTGTTGACGAATGGAAGGATCGATGGAGTCGCGAACGGATGGCAGTGGACGAAGAGATGTTATGGTCATTGTTGACAGCGTTTGCCAGTACAATTCGCGATAGCGATGAATAGGTATGAGCGATTTCGAGCTGCGTTGCGATGCGTTGCGATGCGATGCGATGCGTGAGGAGTAGGTAGCTCAGGAGCTATGATGTAGCTACAGCCATGAGACGTTCCGCCGTTCTTCTGAGCACCAGAGTTCAGTTCCGTCGAATTAATGCTCGCGACGGCGGAGTGGATCACAATGACTTGATGAATGCACAGATGGTGATTTCTTTATTCGTTGTCTTCGTTGACTGCGATTTCTCTACCTTTCAATAATGTCATCGTCTATTATGTAGCTACCGGCCGCGACGATGCTCATAAGGGTGAGTGGTGATATATCAAATGAAATCAACCTAATATCGTAATAGGCCGAGTGGTGTGTTCGAGTCTGGGCTTGGTCACATTTACACTTTTTTTTTTCCTTCCCAGTTCCTTCATTACAGAGGAGGGAGTACACTTTCTGATTCATTTTCACCCACCTGACGATAGGTAATCTGCTGCTGATTGCATTCAGTATTGTTTGATCCAGACAATCCACTTTTGAAGGATTGTACAACACCTACGGTCACTTGCCATGTTGAGTCCGTGAAATTGACCTTGCCCAGTGGTATTCCTTTTCAGGGCTACGGCAATGAAACGGTCTCATTCGTCGAGGAATTGTCCTCTCTAGTGAAGGCGTCCACTCCTGTCGAGCTGGTGGGTCTTTCTACAAGGCCATACGGGGGTGACACATGCTATGCAAATTCTCGACAGCGGGTTTTTATAGCCGAGATCGTTGCTAATGACGGCGTGTAGCCGAAGTTCTCAAAGCTATAAGCAGAGTGAAAGAACCATGATCAAGGCCGCCATGACAGCGATACAACAGAAACGAAATCGCTGAAGATGAGTCCTAAGTCTTCCTTCGCAGGCTGCTGGCATTATTGCCTATATTGTGAATATTTGAACAGCGTAATTTGAAGAGCTCTTTGCGTGACGTCAACAGAGAGCTGAAAGACGGACCTCTTGGAGGTTATCTTCACTTATTCTACCAAGAAGCTGGTTCAACATGTCCATCCCACTCCGCAGAGGTTTGTCAGGGATTCTTCAAAAATCACCGAACGACATCGTTATCCTGTCTTCCCTCCGCACAGCCGT
>JAGYHZ010000041.1:0-21250 GCA_024244195.1 Ascosphaera aggregata | reverse complement strand
CAACCGATCGCACGCGTGCTAGCCTCTGGAGTTTTTGAAAGCGCTTATTTCACCCTGAACACAATCAGCACGGAGCACATCATATCCGAAATCTGCTCCTGACATACATTGTCTCGTTCGCTTGTCGAGCCATTGCTGTTCCAAGAAGCTGATCCCTTATCACCTCTCTTCCACATTGGAGATCCTGCTACACTGCCAACCCTTGAGTGATCCCCTCTGGGTGTACTTTGGTGAGAACTGGCACCTGATTGTCCAACAGCATAACCGCCAGGCGAAGTGAGCATAGAAGGCATACCATTGCCCTGGATTCCGAGACCAGCTGGAGTGGCAGCACCGCTACTATTTGACCATAGATTAGAGGTATTTTTCTTTGCCGCAGCAGCAGCCATGGACTTTTCAGCAAGACGTTTTTCGAGTACTCCTAAGTCGGTTTTACCGAAGTCTGACTCTGACAGCAGGCCAGAGAGGCGGAGGAGGCTCTCCATGCGACTTAACCGATTTTCCAAACCTTCAATGTACTTCGCACTGCGTTGAAATTCGATTTAGCACGGAGAAACAAGATGCAGCTCGTTAGCATGGAGTCTTAAAACCTACCCTTTTGGTGGATTTCGCTTTTTCTCAACCTGAGTGAATATGCATTCCGTCCTATAATTTATGCAATGGGAGCACTTGGGCATTTTACCATCGCACTTAATCTTCTTCTTTCGACACATATCGCATGCCTATGATATGCCAGTCAGCATGGAGGCTTTATGGAGAAACCTCGCATATGTCTTCCACTACATAAGCAAGGCAGTTGGCAACTTGAGAAATGGACTTGACAAATGCTCACTCTCGCAATTCTTCTCCTCTTAGCATCATTACTATCTTCCATCCCACTTGCATAATGATCATCAGTAACCGTGCCGGCACTGGGGCCAGAACCACCAACACCAGCACCGGGAGCACCCATCATGCCGCCGGCAGTATACACAGGTATAGGACCCTGCGGCATTCCAGAAGCTGCAGCACTCATATGCTCAGACGACATTGACGTATAAGAAGCGAATTGATGATGGGGCATAGGAGGAGCACTGTGCTGCTGTTGTCGTTGTTGCTGCTGCTGCTGCGGCGGCGGCGGCGGCGTCATATTCTGATGGCCTGGTGAAACAATTGGGACTCCACGAACATCATATGGCGGTGGCGGAGGTGGCTGTAAATTTGGGATTCCTGTAGAATGATGTTGTGGTGGTTGTGGTTGAAGCTGTCCACGACCCGATGTCTGCAGACTCTGTCTATTTCCGTGAGGTGGTGGAGGAGCACCTGGAGCACCTGGAGCGCCGAGCGATACACGCTGCTCCATTGCAATCGATAACGAACGAATATCAAAGTTAAATTCTTTGTTTCCCTTTTTCCTTTTCCACACACACACACTCTCTCTTTTTCTCTTTACCTCTCTCTCTCTCACTTTCTCATTCTTCCTTGTTGTCGAGTTGTCGGTGTAAGACGATACGTCCTGAGCCGAAAGGTAATACGAGAGAATGTTTTTCCAAAAGGACCCTTGAAAAGATACGCAACCACGACGGCAATCTGCCTCGCTTGTGCCGTATAATAATCCCTTATTTTCTACCTGGAGAGGGAAAAACAATTGGGGAAATAATCCGGTGTCCGTATGTAAGAAGTCGCCGTACAAGACCAGTTGCAGTTGGAAACGTCCAAGAAACCATATGCAAAAGCCGAGTTTCCTTATCCTTTTGAAGAAGAAATAGCGGCGCCTAGCGAACAGTCCGAAAATAAAATCAGATTTTTAAAAAAAGTATATAAGAGAAAAAATGACATAAAATAGAAATGATTAAAAATGAGTGAAAAATGAGAAAAACTCTCCAGGCGTATGAGGCTTGACGGTTCTCAATGGGGTCTTTACCCCTTCTGCGCGTGCCGACGCCTGTGCGCAACTGGGGCTAAAGTTGGTCTGGAGAGCTGCGCAATACGAGGCTAAGACGGCGGGCATATGAAGATGCAGCAGGATGAAAAATACTGAGTTCTCATGCAGTCTTGTCTTGTCCTTGCTTGCCTTGCCTTGCCTTGCCTTGCCTGTCCGTCTTTGCTTTACCTCTATGTAACCCGTGGCTCGTATGAGCGGTCCTGCAGATCCAGGATTTAAAACTTTGTATAAAGCTTTCCGTGTTGATGGAAACAGAACATGGTCAGGTCAGCGAAATTGAGGAGGATTAGCGTAAGAACGCAACTATGACGAGGGCGGGAGAAGAGACGTTGAAGAGATTGATCAAGATTAGACAGCGACTCTATTGCCTACCCTTATTTTCATATATGTGGTATGTATATCCAATAATTCCTGACAATCATGATGTGTAATGCTATCTCACGGAGATGCATTCCTTCTTTCCTGAAGAGACTGACTGACTGACTGACTGACTGACTGTCTGACTGTCTGACTGTCTGTCTGTATGTCCATAGAAGTTTCTGAATAGACGCTAGCTGGTTGAAGCTCGCTGGTCTATAGCATGCGCTCGCCTTTGTCAACCACAGAGACAGGTCTCAGTATCGTTTGTTTTGGATGTATCTGTGCTAAGAGGGGGCTGGTGATGTCTTCCATTGAGATGTATCCTATATCTGCTCTGTTGCAATCATTTTTTTTTCCCTCCTGTTATCTTTTTTGCGCCGGATAAGTCCTGCTTGAGATTGTGGGTATACAACCTCGAAGGGTTTTTGGGAGATCATAATCTACCCGCACCGGACAGGTATAGGGACAGTTACTGTACTTTGAAGAAGATATAATGAGAATGCGAGGGTAGCACTCTTATATAAATGAATGAGTCCGGTATGGAGGATCCTTACGGGCTATCAGAGATTATTGGGAAAGGGCCAGCCAGCATGTATCGGAATCACCAAAAGTCCATTGAACCGTATACTCAATAACCCACTTTCGAAGATATAACGGAAGACCTTTTCCATCAGCGAGATTTACCATGCTGATCTGCTCAGTTGATCCGCTGTCGTGAAGATTCTGGTTTGTCACCAGCTGGACCAAATCAGCAACAAGGTAGAGATCTTGATCCCGCACCTATTCGCGGATTTTATGATCAAAACATGTGTTGAAACGAAAACGTGATCCAGGATATCAGTCTCAAATTATCGCATTAGTTGTCCTGTATCAATTTGCTTTAACATTTCCACGACAGGAGGTTGATTCGATTAATCAAATGACTAGGACATCCAGTCACCGCCTGGTGAAGGTCGTTCTTTGCCCCCACTTGCGCTGAGGATATCGAGGCTATCTTGTCTTTGGATAGGAGGCAGCGGTCTCTGAGTGACATCAAAGCGTCGCAATGCTATATTATATATCTTCTAGCATGCCCTAATCTTGCACCCAAGGTCGATTGACGTAACCTATCACCTCCTTCAACTGGTCGTCAGTTGCGTCCTCCTTGATTGTGGCGAGCAAGATGTGAATGACGGGTTTGGCGGTCATGATCTCAGGTCGTTGGTCGATAGCACTCTTTCTTCGCATGTTCGCTTCGATTCAATCACTGTTTCATGACTAAAATTCAATCGATGATATATCACTCCAGCTCTCCGAAACCTTTCAAGTTTTCTTTTTTATTCGACTGTCCTGACCTTCTGGTGAGGAAAGCAGAAGAGGAATGATGACACATTCCTCGACCGCATTGCTGGGTTAATCTCCTTCGAGTAGCTTCGTGCATCCAATTCATACTGGGGACCAAGCATGCTGCGTTCTTCGATCAACGTCTACGATCAGTCCGTCCGCCCGTCACCAGTCTGATTGCAATACCAGTGCCGGAGAGTCATAGCACATTCGGGGCCGTCACCTTGGGCCGTGACATTTGATCTGATGCATAGAGTGAGGAAAGCAGCATCTCTTCATCACTGACAACTCCATTGCCCCTAGTCGGTCGTGATCCAAACGGTGAGTGCCAGTATCAGCTCTTTCAAGCTCCAATTGCTCAGAATATCTGCGGGATGCAAAGTCGCTATGGAATGATGTCCAATGCCTTGGATTGCCCTGCAGCTTTCCAGACCAGCTGCCTCGCTATGTGATGTGCGTAATTCGTGTTGACTTCTTCTGTGACTTACTGTTGGTCCGTTCAAATAAAGCTGCAGACTGCCTCTTTTAGGGATTCATCTATGCCTGATTTACAGGGCATCAAATATCACCTTTACTGTCTCATCCTCGTTACAAGCAATGTACATGGAATAGTCTTTTTTTTTCTTTTTCTTTTTCTTTTCTCTCCTCCTTTCACACGTTACATACTGTACATCGTGAGATTGTGGATTATTGCTACAAAGACCTGTAGTGGGCCTGAACAGCCCAGAAATTTACTCCCTCCCCACTAACCCCATGGAAACGCTTTGACCCGTCATTCTGTCCCTGCACAGTTACATACATACTACATACATATATACTTAGCCGTGTCCCGCAGGCGATGATCGCCATGTCATGTCCGCTGATTAAGCGCCTAAGTTGGGTATCTGCAAGGCTGATCGGATGTGTTTCCCCTTCGATCATTCAACAAGTAGGTTTCTAATGAATGTGATGGATGCTAGGAGACATCAGAGCCTCTGTCTGATGTTTTTGATGAGATCAGATGCACATATGTAGATGCTAGACATTTACTTTTTTGTATGGACGCGTTAAGCTCGGAGAAACAGCTCTGGTACGGTTTGCGTTGGGACTGACGGACCGTTGCTGAAAAATATTCGCAACGATAATTGGAGTGTAGCACTGGTTGATGAGCATGATGAATGTGAGATTTACTCGGCTTTTAATGGCGCGGTTTACAATTGGAGAAAGATTTTGTTTCTTTTTTTCTTTTTTCTTTTTTCTTTTTTTTTCTTCTGCACTCAGAGTGGGAACATCCCGCATGCCTCGCAGTATCGCACGTACCATGTTGTATTACAAGCTATGCGGGGGCGATGACGAGGAGGGGCACCTTGCAGTGATGTAACTCAACTGGCCTTGAGCAAGAACAGTGTTCGCGGAATAGGTGAAATTTTCTGACCAAGATGAAAACCGAGATAAGAAAGAGAAGCCAACGTGGAAACAAGATTCACAACTTGACAGTTAAGCTCACAGTTTGCGCTGGGAATAGTTTCATGATATCACCACAATCCCTATATTTCACTTTGTTCATCCGCCTGGTTTTATGTCGTTCGCTGGATGAAGTAATATTGGCACCAGTACCCACTTGATATAACAACAAGAATGAACTGTTTTGTTCAACCAAGACAACTCCTTTACAATGTGTTGTCAAGCCTGCGTTCCTTTCTGAGAGCGCGCAGTTTTGCCCTAGCTTCATCCAGGGGCACCAATTCGCCCTTGGACTGTGTCTTGGGATCGTCCCGGTTACGAATGTTGACAGTGCGAGACTCCTTCTCCTGAGCACCGACGACTGTAGAAATATGTTAGCAGAACCATGCGTGATAGAAAAAAGATGATTGAACTTACCAAAAATGAAGTTGTACTGAGCAATCTGGCCGTTCCGAATCTTCTTCTGCATAGTATTACTGCTCAAATCAATATCAACTTCCAATTTGTCGCCCCTTAAGATCTGCTGCAATTCCTCCACATAATCGTTGACGGCAGGCATGACTGGAACAATCAAGATCTGTCTGGGACTTAACCAGAATGGCCACTTGCCGCCGAAATGCTCAATGATGATACCGAAGAAACGTTCGAAGGAACCAACGACGGCACGATGGATAATGACAGGGCGAGCGCGACCAGGAGCGAGATCACTCTTCTTGTCCTCGCTACCAGCGGCGGACGCCTTGTCCGCAGTCATGTAATCCAATTTGAAGTTGATAGGGTTCTGGAAGTCAAGCTGTATAGTGGCGCATTGGAACTCTCTGCCCAGAGCATCGCTGATGGTGATATCGATCTTGGGACCGTAGAAGGCACCATCTCCCTCGTTGAGCTCCCAATCGTTGCCCTTAAAATTATTTAAGGCCTTGCGGAGCTCATTTTCGGCGTAATCCCAGGTTTCGAGTTCACCAAGGTACTTTTCAGGGCGCGTGGAGAGCATCAGCTTAAAAGTAAAGCCAAACATACTGTAAACGGATTTTAAAAAGTCAAGACAAGCCTCAATCTCGCTGTTAATCTGATCATGACGGCAGAAGATATGGCCATCGTCTTGCTGGAATTTGCGGACTCGAGTAAGACCGGACAAAGCACCACTAGCCTCATTACGATGCAAGACACCGAAATCAGCTATGCGCAAAGGCAATTCTCTCCATGACCGCTCGCGATGCTTGAACATGAGACAGTGACCAGGGCAATTCATAGGCTTTAATGCCCACGTCTTCTTCTCGATATCGACCTTGAACATGTTTTCAGAGTAGTGCTGCCAGTGACCAGAGGTTTTCCAGATCGACACATCGTACATGTTTGGTGTTTGAACTTCGGTATAACCCCGTTTTCTGTACTCGCTGCGTAACATCTTTTGAAGCTGATTAAAGATTTTGGTACCGGCGGGAAGAAGGAAAGGCGAGCCGGGAGAGGTTTCATCGAAGAAAAAAAGTTCTTGATCCTTGCCAATGCGGAGGTGGTTTCGCTTTTCAGCTTCCTCGAGGAATTTGAGATGATCCTTCATTAGCTGCTTATCGGGGAAAGCGACACCACGGATACGGTGAAGGCTATCGTTGTTCTGGTCGCCCAAGAAATATGCGGAAGAGTTCTAGAAGAGACAGGTCTTTGATTTAGCAAATGGCCGACTGCTTCTCTCTAGAACGAGCTTACGTTATGTAATTTGCTCACCTGCATAATCTTCATCGCTTTGATCTTGCCAGTATGTTGAACATGAGGACCACGGCAGAGATCGACAAGAGTGCCGCAGCGGTACACTGTACTGTACTCTCCTTCCACTAAATTGTTGATATAGTGCAGCTTGTATTTGGAATAGTGGAACATCTTCTTGAGATTCTCCTTGGAGACCTCAAGACGTTCAAACTTTTGCTTCTCCTTGGAGATACGGTCGGAGCGTTTATCGATAGCAGGCCAATCGGACTCCTTAATGACTTTGCTGAAAAAGTCGTCAGCTATACCATGATCAAGGCGGACTTCAAATAACGGGCATTATAACTTACCCCTCAGGCAAAGCCATATCATAAAAGTAACCCTGATTCGTTGGAGGACCGTGCGAAAGCAAAGACCCGAACTCAACCTCACAAGCCTCACCTAGCGCATGAGCACTAGAATGCCAAAACACCTCGCGACCTTCCGGATCGTCAAATGGCACGAACTGAACGAAAGCATCGGCTTCCAAAGGTCTATCCAATTCCCACAACTGTTTCTTATCGAGCTTGGCGACAATGATGCGCGATGCAACATCTTTAGGAACGTTCTTCAAGAAACTGCCGGGAGTGGTTTCATAGGTCTTGCCAACAGCATGAATGGGCTCATTGCCATCGCCGAAGTCCACAGTAATCTTGATTTCATGGTGATCTCTGTTCCTAATATCCTCCTCGTACTGCCTCTTGAGCTCATCGAAGAACTTGTTACGCTCAATAATAAACTCGGGAAGAGAAGTTTCAGCAAGTCGCTCGTTCTGCTTCTTCTCCTTCTTTCCCCCCTGAGGGGCAGCGGCAGCAGGAGCGACAGTGGCGTCAGATTCAGCCATAGTGGGAGCAGGACGAACAGGCAATTCTTGCGACTGTTGCGATTGATTGGCCATGATGCGATAACTTGTTTGTGAAGGGCGATAATCTGTCCTTCCAACTCAATTATCTGGCTCGACTCGCACACACTCTGCCTCTCCTTTGCTGCTTTCACTCTCCACACAAATGGGTTGGCCGCGAACGTCTCAGATACCCATACGACCAGACAGAGTTGGTAATCAATCTTGACTCATTTCAATTTGTTCCCGAAAATCATCGAGTATGAAGGCGGTAAGCAGCTTAGTCATTATTGTCGTTCTGCCGGGTGCATCCTTACCCGAATCGGGAAATTAAGTCAAGGGAAAATTTCGCGGTCGAATTAACGGTGATTTGGACGACGACGAAGACAAAGACGACGTTGTTGATCGAGAAGAGAGCTTGCTTTGGTTTGATATCATCATACACTCTTTACAGCAAGCATGTCGTTCAGAGGCGGTAATAGAGGTGGTCGTGGTGGTTTCGTCCCTCGTGGCGGTGGGTTTTTTTCCAATCCAAGCCTGCCTTGCGTGTGATGCCATGATGCCGGTTTATGTGAACACTAATGAGGATGAGAACTAATTTATTTGTTGCAGGACGGGGTGGTTTCCAACCTTCATTCGGACCTCCCGCTACAGTTCTGGGTGTGTGATGAGTAGCTTGGAAGTTGGTATGTTCAAATGCTAATGTGGATGGTATAAACAGAGATGGGTTCTTTCATGCACGCCTGTGAGGGTGAGCTCGTTTGCGAGTCCATCAACCCAAAAATCCCATATTTCAATGCTCCCATATATCTAGAGAATAAGGTACGACTGGCGGACTTCAGCTCCCTCCTCATCTCTTTCGGTTCACGAAGGGAGGTCAAGAATTAATATGCTTACGATATCCATCTCTTACAGACACCCATCGGCAAAGTCGACGAAGTTCTTGGTCCAATCAACCAGGTCTACTTCACAATCAAGCCTCAAGAAGGTATTCAAGCATCATCTTTCAAGGCTGGCGATAAGGTCTACATTGGTGGTGATAAGTTACTGCCTCTTGAGAAGTACGTCATGGTTCATCAATGGCAACTGGTCTTTCCCAGGCATATTCAACTAACGGCATTCCTTCGTCAGATTCCTTCCCAAGCCCAAGCCTCCACCAGGCGCTCCCAAGGTGAAGAAGGTTGCCGGGCGAGGCGGTGCCGCTCGTGGCGGTCGTGGTGGTTCCGCAAGAGGACGCGGTGGTTTCGGTGGTCGTGGTGGTGCTGCCTCCAGAGGACGTGGCGGTTTTGGTGGCCGCGGCGGTGGTGCTACGAGAGGTCGTGGTGGGTTTGGTGGGTTTGGTGGGTCAAGGGGTGGTCCCAGAGGCGGTGGCCGTGGACGAGGACGATTTTGAACGGATGCAAACGAGTTGATTTGTGACCTGGCGATACTAGTCCGGCTCCTCCTGTGGCAGAGGTGCATGGTCAAAAGGCAAAAAGCTGCGAGCGATGAATACGCGAATAAGTCATCGGATATTTTTTATCTGTGTACATGGCGTTATGGGTGCATATCTTGGAATGTTTGATGTTTGAATCGTTCTTTTTTTTTTTTCCTTTATCATTCCTTCACTGTTTGACAGCCGTCTGAATCGTTTTCTGTTCTTCATAGAATTGCCATCACCAATCTGACCGGTTTTGATAGCACGCAGAGCCTTCATCACTCAGATAACGTCTGGGCTTTGGTCTCCCATACCTCCGCATAACCGAAGTGAATTGCTGTCCATTAGATATCAGATGTCGTTCAATAGCAGCATGAACATGTCTCGCAGCAGACAAAAGTCTACATCGACTCTCTATAGGCCCCTTTCCAGCTTACACTCCCCCATCAATTTTCCTTCCCTTCTTCTCATGTGCAGGGGGTGGCCATCCTCCCGGCCCGATCCACCTCGTCAATATCACTATGCCGTCCCCAGTGCCGATCCTCTGTTTGGTCAACTCAAACACACTCTAGCCATACCCGGCCTAGCGTCACATATAGATTTCTTTCCCTGCGTACTGATTCATAAATCAATGTCCTTGTGGCCTAATTGGCAAAGCGCTTAACTAGTACGATCGCGTTTGCAATTAACAAGAGTTTCTGAGTCCGAATACCAGCTGATTCAGTTCTTCCTTGCATTCAGTGGGTGATTAGATTAGATATATGTGGAACCTTTGTTGATTTAATTGGAGCGACCTATAAATGGTGATGTGACGTGTGAAGTGTAATGGTGGTGAACAGGGGTTCAGGGGTATGTTAGCAAAGCTTCAGCCTCGCCTTTCTCATTTTTTTTTTACCAATTGTCCCGATATACTGCGTACCACGACTGAATTGGATTGAGGTGTTTTTTCGCGGCTTTTTAGCAGGATGGCATACCACGCTCTCGTCAATCGCAAGCGACTCTTTCTCCCACTGGATTACCTTGGTCAGGCCCCTTCCTCCTGTGAAATATAGCTCGTGATGTAGTCGTTCAATACGGTAGATGGACTAGTTCATCTCTGGAGTCACGTAGATACAATCAGGCTTCAGCAATTGGACTTTCATCGTTGCCAAACTTCCGTGAGATATTTCGTGGACTTACAGTCTGCGTGACTCCCCGCTGATTCGTACAAGCTTTGGGGTGGAAGATTCATGTGAGTGATTGACACTGCCTCACCTATCGAGCAGACTCCCTTGAAAGGAAGCTGCGAGTCAACTTCTTCCTCGTTAGTAAAGTCTCATTACTTGTTGCCAGATATATAATCTTCAATGCTCACTGATTCCAGTTCCTCCAATGAGACCATAATAATTATGACGATGACAATAGGAGTTAAGACGGTCTTCACCATACAGAGGGGAAAAATTTCCGAGTCTTCATATCAACCGTACGCAGCGATGCCTTGTCCTCCTCCATCTCTGACGCCAGAACAACAGCTAGAGGCAGATACCATAGCCTGTTATCCGACCATCATCCGAGAACCGTACTTCGAAGGCAAATTGTACAGCGTCGGCGATATGTGCAATTTTCCCAAAGATTATTTCCAGTTCCAACATCGCCGAGATATCGTCATTCGAAAATCAAATCTGGCAGAAAGGCGCCCCCCTACCCATATTAACGGACCTTTGCCAGGAGCAAGACTAGCAATTCTACCGTAAGTTCACTCACTCCACGATGGACTGGTGGGCAATCCGATGCTGATGGAACCTCCCTTTCTTTCGCAGGCATGGACCGTTCTCGAAAACGCACAAAATGTGCATGGATATCATGGGCTTGCTGGATTTCTCACGAGCGTGAGTTTCAAAGCCGATGGAATCAAACAGTTCCAAACCACTAACACATTTAAGCACAGGAGACGCATTTTCATCTTGAGTGCATCCCATAAAGCGCCTGTGAGGATACTTGCCACTCCACCTCCAACAGTGCGAGGTTATAAAACTATTTACTCGGACGTCCCGTGGCCTTTGGATTCAGAACTGATCACCGCTTGGAACGTTACAGGTCTATGTGAAAAGTTAGATGTGGCGCAAGACAGAAGAGAGTGCGGAATTGAGGTACCGTTGCTTTACCTGAGTACTTTCTTCAGAATGGCGATGCGACGGTGCAATCCGAAGTGCTATCCTAAGCTTGTGCCATTGTTCATTGGGGAATGCAACCCGAGGGCAGAGATTGCGTTGGGAGAGAAACTATTACTGCCATATGTCCATGATCCCGAGAGTATGATTATCATATCCACGAATTGGGTAAAATGGGGACCTCCACACCATACATATTATAGCAAAGGTGGTAGGAGTCCAGATCCTGATGCATATCTGACTCCTAGCGAATTGCCTCAGCCATGGTCAACTATCAAGGACAGGTCGATGGACCTGATGTGGGATTGCATTATGGAGTTTACCAAGGACAAGCTAGCACTCCAGCCCCAACACTATAGGAATTTTCGTGGCGGCCCAGAAGACAGGATCAATATCCCTCCCGTGCACGACAGTATACTAACCGAAGACTGGATGCTGATGCTGACATTGACATTGAAACCTGATGGAGGTGTCTTGTTCCGCAGGCTCAGAAGGATCATGGATCAACCACCCATCTGCGGACGTCACGCAATCCAGGTGTTACTTGCCGCAATATTCAAAACTATTGAGAGAAATAAAGCTAGGAATCCGAACCGACCACCACTTCTGAACGAATTTGAGGGCAGGTTCATCTGGCTTGGTCATAGCAGAGACAAGCGCATCATATGGGCCAATGATCATTCTTCCGCCTGGGTATGCGGACTTGCCATACTTCAATAAGTTCGATAAGTGAGCCTCCAATGTCAATACATCTCGCTTGTCGCCTCAAAACACGTCGCACAATGTATTGAACAGAAGTTTTCCGTGTCGTAATCATCTAGTTCAATGATGCCAAGACTTCCAGACGGGCCGTCCCGTTCTGTCAAAATCAGTGCATGAAGATTGTCTTTGTAGTTACCATTTGAGAACCCGCAACGTGTCCGTAAACCTTTGAGAAACAAGGAAGGACACTCTGTAGCGAGCATCAAATATTGAAAGTAGAATTTGGTTGTGAGCAGATTATCTTTGCCCAAGCAAGGAGTTGCCAATGCGGGTATCCGAAGTTGGAATGACCCTGACTGGTTTATTGTTGACAGCAATCATGTTGTTACTAAAGCATGGTTGCTTGTAACCAGAGTCTACCGTACTCAATTGGATTTCACGTTCGTCCACGCACATCAGAATCCACTATGATAAGACAAGCGTAATCGCCTGCGGAGATACCGGTGTCGGAGGAACACTTGCCAGTCAACGATGCACTCAACCATGGCTCAAGCATTTAAGAAGCGTTGGAAATTGCAGGCAAACCTTATTCATTGACTTCTTCGAGTCACAAGCCTGTAATTTAAAGAACTCCTCAGCCCAACAAGACAACCTTCTCGCTAACGACGGGGTTGCACGCGAGCTCAGCAACGATGTCTAGCGATCGCACTGTGGGCAGGAATGTTTTCCTGTATAACGGGAAGACAGGTGAAGCATTAGGGGGTCTCGAGCAACAGGGAGCCTTCACGGAGGCTAATCTTTTGTGGGTTTTGGAAAAGATCCTCCTAGTTTGCGACGCTCCTTTCACCGTTAGGAACAGGGATACAGGGAAGCAGGTGAAACCGAAGGATAGACCATTAGCGCCTGGATTTTATGGCATTTTCTGCGATGGTATGTGATGTGGTAGCCCCCTCGCAGCCCGAAAGCTCTCCTCCTAACAACCTACTTTGATCCAGGCACCATGACGCTCACAGACGAACCTTGGCTACCGAGGATATCCTGCTACTCCGTCTCGGGATTGGACAACAATTTCCGTGATAGTGTGCGCACACGCGATGGTCGGTGCGTGGTGTCCGGAGTTGTCAATGAACTGGCAAAACGTGGCAGATGGGATTCGTTTGAAGCTGCACATGTCTTCCCACTGGAATGGGAGAGTGTTTGGACAGATGAGAAGTACAGTCGATGGGTAAAGAATTCTGAGGGAGTAGGATCCATTGCGCAGATGAACTCTCCTCAGAATGGCATTCTCTTGACCAGCAATTTGCGACGATGGTTCGACCAGTATCTCTTCTCGATCAATCCTGATGTAAGTGCTTTTATTTTGAGCGCAATGTGCATGGTTGGATGGCGCTTATACCAGTCATGTTCAGGACAACTATAAAATCACCGTATTTTGCAAAGATATCTTCAAAATCGAAGGGAAGACGCTCGAAGAGGTTTGTCGACGGGAAAACGATCCCAATCGTGTATCCAAGGAGATACTTAGGTGGCATTTCCGCCAGTCCGTCCTCGCGAATATGCGCGGAGTTGGCGAACCGACATTCGACACGGATTTCCCTCCTGGCAGTGACCGTTTGGGTGCAATGAGAAATGGCCCTTATGGTAAGGAGAGACTTGAGAAGGCGTTGGAAGGCCGAATGGAGTGGGCATCCCTCAGCCGATAAAACCACAAAAACGCTTCCCAATAACGCCCGACAATGAGAAGCTTCTTTCGCGCTTCTAGAGCTTCATCATGCGAGGTAATCGATGATATAATCGCTTATCTCTCGTGCTGAACTCGTTTTCTTCAACATAGTGACCAATTCCCACGAACCACGGGGTCTCTGCAGCACCACCGCTGTGTATCTAAGTTTATATTATCTCATGTCATAATCCTAATATATAGCAATTGAAATAATGATGCACTGGGCATATCCCATCTTCATGGCTATCCTAGATATCTTTACGAATTTGAGCATCATTGATAATGAGGTGATGTTTGTAGATTTATAGCTGTTGAAGTCCTGTTTTTCTGCCCAATGTTCCGTCGGACGCACGTGACCTGTGGAGCCAAAAAAAAAGTTCGCCGGTCGAAAGAAAAGTTGATGATTTTTCGATTCGAAGAACAGCAATCGCGAGTACGACGACCAAGAAAGGTGCCCTTTTATTTCCCTTTCTTGAATTCGGGCAATGGCTGTGCGGAAACAGCAGTGTTGAAGAGCTTTGGGATATTATTTCAAGTTGGCCCTCAAAGTCATGGATGTCCACCGCTGCCGTTTCGTGCCCTACAATCCGCACGCAATCAATGCACTTGCGTTTTCGCATCCTCCGTCTGCAGACACTCCAGGTCGTGGCGTACCTACCCTTCGCCTTGCTATAGGTCGTGCGAATGGAGATATAGAAATTTGGAATCCTCAAAGAGGAGCTTGGGTGCAGGAGACGATTCTTCGTGGCGGCAAAGACAGAAGTATTGAAGGATTATCTTGGACAATAGATCCTGTTGAGGAGCTTCATGATGGAAGCAAAATACCCGGGAAAATCAGGCTGTTCAGTATTGGAGCTTCTGAAGCTGTTACGGAATGGGATCTAGCGACTGGTTTGCCAGCTAGGCACTTGTCAGCGAATTTCGGCGAAATCTGGTCGCTGTCTGTTCAACCAGCATGGAAGCCACATCGAAAAGATATGGAAACTGGGAAGTTTTTAGGGCCAGCTGAAGGTGAAAACACTGCTCAACACCTTGCCATTGGATTGGCGGATGGCTCTATAGTTCTGCTGTCCACCGCAGACAATGATTTGAAATATGTGCGGACCATGAGACCATCAACGAAACGAGCTCGTGTGTTGAGCATTGCGTTTCAGAACAGACACACCATTGTCGCCGGATATGCTGATTCTACCATCCGTGTTTACGACATTCGAAGCAGCGTACTCATTCGCACTGTTTCTTTGGGCAGTAGTGAAGGACGTCGCGAACTACTCGTTTGGTCCGTCAAGTGCCTACCTGATGGCGGTATTGTCTCTGGAGATTCTGCTGGTGAAGTTCGTTTCTGGGATGCAAGGAATTATTCGCTGGTTCAGCGTATACAGGGGCATCAAGCTGATGTTCTTGATCTAGCAGTCAGCGCTGACGGTCAAACGGTTATCAGTGGAGGTGCGGACCAAAGAACAGCAATCTACAAGCTCAAAGGTGGTAAGTCGGATAGGTCTCGCCGGTGGCAGGAGATCATGCATCGGAGGTACCACACACATGATGTGAAGGCGTTTGCTGTCTATGAGACGAGAGATATAAGCATTGTTGTTTCTGGAGGTAAGATCTTACTGAGGCTGCTTGATTTCAATTCTGTGAAGAAGCTTACCTAATGGTTTTTCCAGGTCTCGACACCATACCAGTTGTCATGCCTCTTCGCGAATATGGAGCAGAGCATCATCGGAGACTCTCATCACTTCCCCAAATTCCTCAAGTCTCTTCTGCCGCCTCTACGCGTCTTGCCATGGGCTGGTGGGACCGTGAAATAAATATTTGGCGTATCTCAAGACGCAGCGAGCAAGCACCACCACATAAGCTTGTCGGGAAAATTCTCTTGCTTGGCGAGGAAAATTTATCTGCGGTTACCGTATCAAACGACGGGAGTCTCCTAGTCGCAGCTTCGTTCGCCGAGGTCAAGATGTTCACGCTTCGAAAACGAAAAGCTGTTTCCGAAGAAGACAAGCATGCACTCAAAATACACAAGGTCGAGCTTCCCCCGGTCGTTGCAGAAAGCGGCGCACGTGTTGTCAAGATATCGCCTGATAAGAAATGGCTCGTCGTCGTCCGACCGAATAGTGACGTTATTATTGCTGGACTCACTGTTGACACCGAGGGAGATGAAATCAAGGTTACTGTGCCACCGAATGTTGCAAAACTTACTCGTGCTCCACGACATGAGCGTCATGTGAAGGAAAAACAAGGCACACATGGCTCATATGACAGGACTATCAACACTATTGCATTTTCGTCAAATAGTCGAATTCTTGCATGCGGTGATCTCTCTGGCTGCGTGGATAGCTGGATTTTAAGAGAGATATCCGGCATGTTCGAAGGGAAAGAAAAACAGCAACAAAAGTCTAAAACTAATGCTTCCGATGATGACTACGATTTTGATTCTGGTTCTGATTCAGAAGACGAAGATGCCATCCTCGAAGGTCAGCGCTGGGCGTCGATTCCCGCAGAAGCTGTCCTGCCGAGGAACCCTTCCAGCTTCCTCTTCCTCACATTCCGCCCCCAAACATCTGATACATCTGCCTCCGACAAGCTTGTCGCTATTACGGCAGATCATTCACTCCTAGAATTCGATGTCCTTAAAGGCAAGCTATCAGACTGGTCTCGTCGAAATCCAAAGACTTATCTACCTTCCGAGTTTAAGGCACTAAAAGACAGGGCTATGGGTGCTCTCTGGGACACACATCATAATTCTTATGAGCGTCTATGGCTTTACGGTCCCAATTGGATATGGATGTTTGACATGACGCAGGACTTCCCTGCTCCAGGAGAATCTGTCTCAGGTCAACAAGCCACTTCACAACAGTCATTACAGAAGCGCAAGCGCGTTGATAGCTCGAAGCCTGGTGTCAATACTGGCGCGGGTGATACCATGTCTCTTGCTGAGTCTTATGTGGGAATTGCCCGCAAGATGAGGCGTGTTCAGGGTGCGGATGCTGTCAAGTCGGACGCAGGAAAATGGATTCAGTTGCGAGAAGAAGTGAAGCCAGATGAGGAGGAAGAGAACGAAGCTTCTTTGAAAATTGCGAGCATGAGGCGGCAGACGATTGACGAGGATATTGCCGATAATGAGGACGGTAGCAAGAAGACTGATGTTGCCATTAGGGGTGGGAAGAAAGACTCGTCAGACGTTACTCAGGTGCAAACACACGATTCGGAGAGAAAGTGGTGGTATACACTCAAGTATCGTGAGATGCTAGGTGTATTGCCATTATCTGCTGATACAGATGACGATATCGTCGAAACCGAAACAGACGGCGAGGCCTCTGATCGCGAGATTATCACTCGAAGAAAACCGTCTCTTGAGGTTGCTATCATAGAAAGGCCTATATGGGATGTCAACCTGCCTGGAAGATATATCCGGGATTACGAGTAAGGGGAAGACAAAAAAAAAATAAGTAATGCTCGTCTGTACATTACTAGCGTTTGGATTTTTCATTCATCTTCATTGGTCTTGGGCTCAAAATATCAATTACTTTTCATGTATCCTGGAGCATTGTCTGGCGTGGATTATTTCAGGGTCTATAGATGTTCAATACACTTTTTTTTGTCCTCAGATGCTTATTCCTTCTCGTCCAGGGATGATTAAAGTGACGGCGCCATAAGTGCGTCTCTCCTTCATGTCGAATTGCAGTCTAATTTGTAGTACCTCAAAAGCCGTGGGGTGTCTTTGAGCTATACGCTCATGGGTAAATTCGCCTCATGGTAGACATTAGGGGCAGCAACAGTAATTACTGCGAAAAGTCGACCACATTCTCAGCTCGCTGGAATGCACGGAGCATTCGTTACGTTCACCTGCGGGGCGGCACGATGGCACTAATCCATTCGACGAATTCCACCGTCTCTAGGCGTACTCGCTCAAAGAATATCTGTTTCAAACCCTTCAATCTCATCTCTTTGGAAGAGAGGATGAAGGCTTGATGCCTCCATCAGGCAGCCTTGGAGAGACTATATGCGTTCCACTCAAGTGGCCAGTATTGGAAAACCTGTACCCCTGAATCTTGCCAAACAAGGGACGGAAATCACAATCGCTAACATCCCACTCGATTCACGAGGTCAACATGACGCCAGAACCCTTGGAATTTCGGGAAGCGCGTTGCATGACATGATGACTTCCTGCACTTCCATCGCGGGATACTTTCGAGCAGTTGCAGGAACAATCAAATGACCCCGGATTTGTGTACAGCACTGGTCACAGTCTGGCGAATATGTACCCAATCGGCGATCCTTAGACCTTGCCTTAACGGTGCGAACGTTGTGTTTGCATATTCCATCAGCATCATTTTTGGTTGTCAATTGGAAACTGACGTTCTTGAACTGATTTCCCCCCTTAAAGCTCATGGGAAATGCACATGCGCGCCCCGGGTTCTTAACATCTATCGGTGGAAAAAAAGAAAAGGATTGCCTTCATGACGACGCTGCAATTTCGGCGTCAAGGATGCCCGTATTTCGTAATAAGCTCCTCAATCACACGAGACCACATGAGGAATCCGCCTAATGAGCAATTTTCCTCAGGATACGACTGACTTGGTTGACATTGTAGTTTGTCAGGTGAACGCGGAGGGTGAGACCAGTCAGTAGCTGTTATCGGACATCCCCTTCTTTCTCCCTGGCCCTGGCGTCTCCCTGGACTTGCTCAGAACGATCTTGCCGGCTGCCATTGTGACTAGCCAGTCCATGGCAACGGGCGAACTTCGACATACCGGCTGGAGCGCAACAGGCCTGGCCGTTCAATGTATTAGTAGCCATCAGCAATGTTTCAGCAGTGAAAATGCACTGAGAGAGAGGAATGCGACTCACGGAGAAGGGGAAAAAAAAGATGCATTGGCAGAACGGAAACATAAGGAATCACAAGCTCCACCATGAGGTTGTTTGGCATATGCATCCATCGTCATGGATGGTACGTACTGTACTACGTATGTGTGGACAATAAGAGGGTGAAAAAAGGAATCAAAGGGAAAGGAATGGATGACCAGACCAGGCCAGGATGCGAATTGACAGATCTGCAAATACGCCACAATCTACATGCTGCAACTGAGGATTGTCGAGCCGAGAGATAACAGTAAAAGAGGGAGAAATAACAGAAATAACTTCGAGCAGGGTAGATAGGTAGATATACTACGTACATATTTAGGCAAATCAGCCGCTTAGGATTATTCGAAGAAGTGATTCACGGAAGATGATAATCATGGACTGATAAGACTAGACAGTTGGCATTGGCCGCCTCCTTCTTCTTTTTCTTTTTTTTCTCTTGTAGGTGATAATCATGGAGGTGATGTTTTATTCATATTCATATTCATATTCATATTCGGAGTAATATGATGGATATTTCCAAATGGGTGAAGGAGTCAAGAAGGGGAGTAAGGAAGGGGAAATGGAGCACCGGTTACAGGACAACTTGAACCCGTCTGAACAAGTAGATCAGTAGAAAAAGAAAGGGAAAGAAGAAGAAAATAAGGCCATGGCAAAGAGGAGGCAGGTCGACAAAAAAGGGGGGAGAACAAGATCTGATTGTAGCGTCACCCGACAACGCACGACATCAAATGGCCATTCCAGATCGACAAAGGGCAGAGGCAAAAGCCAGGATATGAGGAGCCTCTTTGGGCAAGGTAACCTCAGGAAAGGGAAAAGGAGGTAGCGGACTCGGCATCGAAGCGAAGGAGCGGAAAGGTAATGGTTGACAAACTGGATATCGCCAGCAAGCTCGACGGGTTGGTGCATGGGACTGATCCCATTAGGCTGGCTGGAGAGTGTTGGATGAGTATGACCTCTTTCTTGTTTCTTCCTTATTCTCACCCGGACACATGACCGACCTTCCCATCGCTGCTCTTTCCCTTCTGACCTGACAAGACATTCCAATCTCGTCAATCATCACATCGTGGGGTGAAGTAGGAAAGGCACAAACCCAGTGAAGAAGAAAGGAAAACAAAATAATGTTTTTTCATCCTTCCTTCATGCAAAATGGTATCATAAAGAGATAACAACAACAACAACAACGACAACGGCAGCAACAACAGGAACGAGGAAAGAAGAAGGAAACGCGGAGGACGCGAAATTTCCATGCTGGTTTCGTTTTGCATGCCCAGAAGGAAAGAGAAAAGGGGTCAAAATCAAGATTCGATTTTCCCCACACCCCCTCTCTTCCTCGTCAAAGGTAGTGAAATAATAAAAAAAAAACAGATGAAGAAATGGGTGAAAGGAAGAAGAGGAGGAACAAGAAGGACGAGGAGGGGAGAGGTTTGATGCCTGACGCTCGGTGTTCGGAATAGTCGCCTTCTTCGTCGCTTTCACAGGTGAAATAAGAGGCCGGTCCGTGTGAGCGTGATTGAATACTTGACCTCAAATTCACCTTGGTCAGCATCCTCGGACCAGGCATGACGAATGGGAGGTTCCAATTGGAGCAGGAGATCACCGCCGAGCGCTAGCCTTGCTTATATCAATGAGAGCATGAGCAGGGTGTGGCCAATGGCTAATGTAAAAACACCCCCTCAACCACATGAGAATAGTGAGACTCAGAAAGCACGGTTTGGTCGAACGAACGGGTGCGATTGAGGAGAGTGCAGGGACCAAGCAGGTAGAAGAGGGCCAGAAACAGCACCAGAGACGCATGACTGTCCGGAAAGATGAATTCTCAACCGTGTGAAGCATGGCGCGCACGTTCCCGTAACCCCACGCAGTAAAATAGAAAAGAATTGGGGCACAGATAGAAGGAAGGAAGGTGAGAAAAGAGAAAGCGACTCATGCTTTCCTTGTTAGTCGTAAATAGCCCACTTCATAGAAGGGAAGGAATGATAGAGAATAGGTCCCGAGAGCCCGCTCGATTATTCCATTGCCCTGTTAATTTTCCCCCTCCTCGTCCTTTTCTTCTTCTTTTTCTTCTTTTTCCCACTATGGACGACCGGAAGGGATTGAACATGATAGAAAAGATAGATAAATATCATATGTCCGCTATATATCTTCCCGCAATCGTAAATGCAATGTTTTAAAAAAGACGGAGGGAAAAAGATGAAATGCGGGGAAAATAGAAGTTTGAAAAAACTGGAGGACGAGAATAGAGCGTCAAAAAAAAAAAAAACAGTGGGTTTACTCTCTCAAGTTGAGTAAAAAAAAGGAAGGGGGGAAAGAGAGAATAAGTAGTAGAGTTCTTCTCCCTCTTCGGACCTCTGTGTTCTTTCAATAACTCTGTGCGGAGTGTATAGCGGGTGGACTGTTAAGCATGCTGTGTCTCCTATTGCGACCCTTCTTGATATGTTGCTTTAACTGTGCCGAGTCAAGGGGTTTGAGAAGTTCAAAACTGCATAGGAGTTCTGCTGAGACGGACATGACGGCTCCCCAGTTGTCGAATTCGCCGCAGTACTATGAGATTTAATCGTAGTTAGTCGAGAAGGAAGAGCTGAAAGGGAGAGATGGGAAATAGGGAGAGAGAGAGAGAGAGAGAGAGAGGAAGAGGGAGAGAGAAAGAAAAGAAGGACAGCAAACTCACATTCGGAGCAGAAAACACCGTAACCAATATCCTATCCTGGAAGAACTCATATCCATCTTCAACAACCATATGAGCTCTACACACCAG
>JAGYHZ010000409.1:0-10962 GCA_024244195.1 Ascosphaera aggregata | reverse complement strand
CCCACGGAAAAAAAAAAGTACCCCATTCTCAAATATTCTTAGTCGACTTGATGACACTACCCCTAACCTTAGTCCAATCAATCTGTCGATCAATATCCTCATCCACCTCACCGGCAACAACAAGATTATCGCCACGAACAAAGTACAACCCATGCTCAATCTCCGACGAAGGTTCCGGATCATCGGGTTCGCGGATTATTCGTTCGATGGTGTTCTGCATGACGATGTTGCTGAGTTGATCAGTCGCGATCAAGGTCCCGATTAGAGTTCGCCCGTCGACTGTTAGGGCCAGGATACGTTCTGGAATGCATCGAAAGAAGATTAGCGCGGTTAGGAAAAGCGGGTTTCGTGAAATGATGCAGCAGCATTGGAGAGTGATGGCTAGGGAAATAGATTCGATATTTGAAGAGAGCTCTTTGTTTGCTTTGGGCGGAAGAAAAAAACAAAAAAAAAGGTAAAATAGAAGAAAACTCACTGTTAATGTATCTGGACAGAGACATGTTGGATGGAGAAGAATTCTGCTTTGAAATCCTTCGTTGCAATGATTTCTTGTCAAGTTGAAGAGAAGTAAAAAAAAAGTAATAATAAAAAAAAAAAAAGAATTGGCGTGGTATCAATGCGGCGGCGCGTGTGATGGTATAAAAGAATGAGCAAGAAGCGAGAAAGATGCTCTGGAATCCTCTTCACTGCTGCGATATCCGGTAGGCTCGCGCTCTATACCAACCCAATGGTTGGGGCGCGGAAAGGGAAAGATGATTTGGGCAGAGATGGCACCTGGGAGGTCTCTGTTGGTGCTGAAGTCGGGTGGAGGAAGGTCCAGTCGAGAAAAAGGCAATAACGACAAAGCAGATGTCGATTACAAGGTAGATGCAGGCAAGCGCTTGCTAGTGATTATGATGATGCTGAAACAAGAAGGGAAAGGTAGGACAGCTTCATACAATTGACTCTCTATCAGCACCTTCGCAAAAGAGTGGTTTGTTCTGTTTTGATATCAACATTCCTTGGGACGTCGAATTGACTCTCTCCATCCAAACGGAGTCTAGACCCAAAAGGGAATTTCAAGCGAAAATAGCACAACGTCCATCTCATCCTTTTATCTTATCTTATCATATCTCATCTCGTACACTGTAACTAATCATGTACATCTTAGCAATTGATTCATGACTATCCTTCTTGTCTCTTCCTTTCCTTCCTTCATTCATGTACAGTATGCGAATCCATTAGCCTTATATGAGGAATGTCCAGAAGCTAGGATATACAAATTCCTCATCAAATATTCTCCTCACCTGCTCAAGTACAAATCTTTCTACCTTGCCTACATTCTTCAGCACTTGTTTACCGTCTCCCTGTCTGCCAATCTCGCTTTCGACTTGTATGTGTCTTAACAAACTCTGCTCTGCTCCGCGTCGAGATGAGTACCGAAATGGTTGCCTGTCTTCTCTCTGCCCTACTAGTGTTGATGTTGCCGCTGCCGTCGCTGCCGTCGCTGCCGTCTCTGCAGTCTCTATTGTATCGCTGCTATTTTCCGGTTTCGGACCCAGGTAAGCGTCCGCATCTTCAGGAGATAGGAAGCAGAGGTGTATTTTCTTCCTGATGTATGCAATCACGGCAATTCCATCAAAAGCCATTCCCGTAATGTTCAATTTTAAGGGCAACCCAACGAAGCTTGGCATAGGGTAGTCAATTAGAATCTCTGCAGTGATTGACAGTTGAATATCTCCTGCGTACTTTACGTGGCAGAAGACTTGGAAATCTTCGGCTTTGCGTTCTCTCATTCGTCGATGTGGGGATGAAGTATCTGATGAGCCATTTGCATATGAAGCTGGAGGAAGATCATCCTCGTGTTGTGATGGAAAAAGATGGAGATGTAGATGAGGAGGAGGAGAGGAAGAAGGAGAAGAAGAAGAAGCACCGAATGGTGGCTCTGCTATATTTCCCATCGTACTTGGACTACCACCATCCTGTCTGTATGACCTTGCACTTTGGTCATTCTGCTCAGGTCTCTGATTCATATCTGTAGTCCGCTGCGCATACTCCTCCGCCTCGGAAAGATATCGCGAGATGCTCTTATCAGCATCTCCATATGCAAGTGTCTCTTTATCATAATCAATCGAAGCGTCTGCTTCTGTGATGTTTCCAACCTCTCTATGAGAATACCTGGCTCCGCCTGCGCCGCCCCTGGCGACAGCAGCTAACGGAGTTGATGTTCCTGGTAATCCACCTAATGCAGGATAATGGTAATACCGCATGCTACCAGAAGCTCCTCCCAGAATACCAGAAGTACCAGTTCGTGGAAAGAATCTGTAGGCGTTGAATTGATCACCCATAGGCGAGCCCAACCTGGTTGGAGGAGAAATTGCCGCGGTAGCTGGTGCAGTCGCATTCGCAGTCGCAGCTGTAGTCTGCTGACCAGATGCACGATGTGTTAATAGTGGATGTAGATGTAATGTACCATCCAGCTGTCCATCTCTCAGTGAACTGGATGGTTCTATAGACCACCTATGCTCAGACTGAAGACTGTCATTTTCCCGGAGAGGGTACTCTGCATGTCGCCGGTGTCGAGAGGTTAAAGAGCCCCGGTCCTCTGTATCTGATGTAACCCTCCCTTCTCCTGAGTCGTCATCATCATCATCATCATTATCGCTTTCTGCTTCATAAAAGTCTGTGAATGGATCTGATAGGTCCTTGATTTCCAGTTCTGGCGGCACCTTCCCCAGGTTAAAAGAGGTCACTTGCACAGAGCGTATGAATCGCGGAAGTGATATCTGCTGAAACTTGTCGTGTATGAACGAACGAATGCGCTCAGCAAGTTCTTCACCGTCAGGACCAGACGTGGCTTCTTCCCAGTTGATGTCGAAAGACATGCTTGATGATGATGGTTGAGTGTCTCTGTCCGTCTGACTCTCTCTCTCTCTCTCTCACTACTTTCTTGCTCGCTTTCTTTCCAGCTTCTACCACTAGCGCAGTGTGCTAAATGATGCGCCAAGTCACCCAAGCAATCAGGATGTCTTTACTACCATCTTTCAAGTTGCCCTTCTTGATTGCTCGAATCGATTCATATCAAAGGAGTCCTCCACTTCCGAATCCGTTGACATTGACAATCCCATCATGATGATATTGACCCTTGAACCAGACCCGACGTCACCTTGATATTTTACACGCGGCAGACGGCAAAATGATAGTGCGGGTTACAACGACAAGATGTCGTACTCCCTGCACCGATTCGAATTCGAAGTCTTGCCCTGACTTGACTTGCATATTGTATGCACATACATGACACTATTGAATTGCCCACTCTTGGCGTGTCCCCCTGATAAAAGGTTCGCATGTCGCTGTTGATGTCGTTGGTGATATGCCTCACCTTAATCATCGTCACGCTCTTATCGGTATATCTGGCGTCTTTACTTTTGAGGATACTACTACTACAAACCTGCTAGGTCAGAGAAATTAGAGACCGGCACACTTCGAACTATTAAGGGTTTCCTACTTTGCCCGTCGTCATAACCAAGGGACGCAACTTTGTAAGATGAAAAAAGGTCTTGACCGGCGATTGCATCATGAAGTGAGTGTTTAGAGCGAGCAATTGAGCTTGCACTATTATTACTGTTCTGCATCGTTCGGGTCCCTCGTTCACCAGAAGTTACGGGCGCTGAGCTGCTATATACGGAGTACATGTACGTGTGCTCGCCTGAACACTATTATCAGCTTTGTGGTCCAGAATGGATGCATGCATCGAGGCAAATGTGATTGTTGGAATCCAATGATCATCGCAAGAAGTTGGCTTTTGGCTGTCGTGAGCTTTTCCTCAACCACCACCATCAGCAACGAACAATGCACAGTATTATGCCCGCCTTCAGTCACGCCACCTTATTGAGAACATGTTGCGGATATTACTGTACTGTACTCGCACGTCCTCACTCTTGTTGCCTGCTCTGTCTTGTTTCATGGATTCCATTGGCCGGGCTACGGCAAGCATTCTGGCTTGTTCTTCACACGGCCGTTGTACGAGTATCTTCTCCACGTCTCCGGGAGAGATCACCGTGCTCACGGCTCTGCAATTGATACGTGATGGTTCTTCTTCCAGGCCACGACAGTAGTGAAGTCAGAGGGAAAAATGGCGAATAGCACTTTGAGGATTTTGAACGGAAGAGAAATGGACAATGCGGTAGTTCTCCACTGCGTCAGCGTCAGCGTCAGCGTCAGCAGAGCACGGACCTACAGTTCTGTCAATCATGACGTTGAAGAAACTCTTGTCCACGAACACCCGAATCACTGGCAGGGAAAAGTTGTTATCGACATATGTACAAAGTGCCTATTATCAGGCAGATGACACAGACTGAAAGAGGAAGAACAGAAAAAGGCCCATGCTCTGCTCTATCCCTCGCTCAGCTGCAACTGGACTCGCATGGTCGGCACGCTTCGAACCAACACCTATCGGAGAATCATGAGCTCTGAGATCTGTGTGTCACCATGGGCAATCACCATGTGATGGTTACATTACAGGAGGCAGAAGCTTGCGTGGACTTGCTGTGCGAGAAACAACTCTTTGACGAACAGATTGCGTATGATCATTACGCCGCCTCCTCTTCTTCGCCCCTTCTCTCTTTCTTGTTCTTTGACTGGCCAAGTTACCGCTATAACACGAGAAAGAACTCACATCACCCAGCTCTTAGGCTTTACTCGAACCAGCAAGAAGCGAATCTTCCACAATCGCATGTCATATCGGAATCTCATGGCTGAGCTCACCAGAGCGGGCGATGACATAGAACATAAGTATTACTCTCTTCGTGGTGGACCCTATTGTCAGCGGGTCTGCATCCCAGCGCCTTCTTCGGTCCCTTCGGTACCCCACAGGTCTCCCTACTTTTTCTTATTTCAAACCGTGGTTTTTAATTCATCCTCTTGTGACTTCTCTTTTCTCTCTCTCTATCTTCTTTCCTTTTTTTTTTCTCTTCTCTCATATCATTGACCATTTCTTGCTTACGAGTGGACCTACTGGGTATTGGGAAAGCGCAGATGGTACTTTGAGATTAGCCACGCTATATACTTCGCGATATTGAGGCGACCTTGAAAAAGGGGTTGGAGTCTCTACGTCAACCGTGGGGCTACTCTGATTCATAGTACCGAGGATCGAAAGCACCCGAAAATATTGACGGGCAGTCCTCAAGACAAGTGTGTCTTCGAAAATCTCAAACAGGAAAAGTAGAGGTGAAGAAGGAAGACATTGTTCAACTTTGTTTCGTGTCCACGGCTTCAATAGCACAGTTAGGGGACTACAAGGCGCCGACCCGGTCCCATCTTCCGCGCTGACAGTTAGAACCGTTTTGAACTCCGACCAACCATTTCGTCACCGCGCAGGAAAAGGGATAGCACTGCTTTGTTCGTGCATCTCGTTTCCCCTTCGCTGATTTTTCTGCGCTGATTGTCAGTGTCAGGTGGTTTCATTGATTAGCGAAACAGCTGAGCCAGTGGGATTGGTGTCGGAGACTTAAGCAGGACATAATTACGAGGAAAATATCTGAAATTCTTCTCGTTACTTTCCTCCTACACATTACAACCTATTTCTCTTCTGCCCCTCTTCTGTTCAGTCTGAGCGATTCGTTGTTCGAAGTACATACAGATGAGAAAGAAGAGAGGGTCTTCAACAACCGAACAATAATACAGTTGTATTCAAAAATGCCTTTTAAACTGTCTACCAGTGTAGACACAACATGGGCGAGTGTATGTTTTCTTCCTCTCTCCAAGTCAGGCATGTGAGAGTACTTTAGGAGCTAACAACAAATCTCGAAAACCAAAAGGGACTTCGCGGCATCGCCTCTCTATTTGTCTTCTCTTCACACCTTGTCATGTGCTTTGCACGATCAATGATCCCTCCGAATGTTGGCATGGACAAGCCCGCTAGATTCTATCAACTACCTTTTATCCGCCTCGTTGGCCAAGGGAATGCATGGGTGGCGGTTTTCTTCATGCTTCTTGGCTACGTCAATGTTTTGAAACCCATACAATCTTCTCGAGCCGGCAAACCTGCCGATACGCTCTGGAACCTTGCGCGATCGTGCTTCAGACGATCAGGCCGTTTAATCTTTCCCGCCGCTGCAGTCACGGTGATCTGCTGGATGTCATGCCAAATAGGCTTGCTTGAACTTGCGAGGAGGAGTGATGCGTTTTGGTTGCAGGAGACGAGTCCACCACCGTCAAAGACGTGGTTAGCTGCGATTTGGGACTTGTCGAAGGAGTTGGTGCGAACTTGGATGTACGATGGTAACAAGTATGATCAACCACAGTGGGCTTTGAAGCATCTGTTCTTGGGATCGCTGTATGCGTACCTCGTTTTTTTGGCCCTTTGCAATGCAACCGGGTCTTTTCGCCTCGCTGTGATGTGCTTCTTGTATGTCTGGACTTGGGCTTCCGATACCTGTAAGTTGTTGTCCGTGAAATTACTCGGAAAAAATACCCCGTCTCGTTGAGGATACCCTCGAACTAAAGCTTGTTTCCTTGTTTCTTTTCTAAACAAACTCAGCAACCGTGCGCATGTGCGTCACTGCAGGAATGATTCTTTCTGAGTTGTCGTACCTCCCGATTCCTCAGCGAAGTTCACAGGTGGTTAATATCATCTGTTACTGCGGAGTCATTCTTGGTCTTTACCTGTGCAGCTTTCCCGATCAATTCGCGAATCAGGCGGCCTGGTCTCGCAGATTAGAAAACATCGGACATCATATATTCCCAACAAATGCCAATCAAGGTCGTTACTGGCCGGCACTTGGCTCGAACATTCTCTGCGCCAGCATATTGTACTCTTCAAGTCTACGCAATCTTCTAAGCCACAGGTTCTGCACTTGGCTCGGCAGCAATTCCTTTTCAATCTATCTACTTCACGGTATCTTAATCCGTACAGTCTTGACATGGATCACATTTGGACCGAAAGCGCTACTCAGTCCGCCAACGAAGGCAATATACACTTCTACGGATCACACAGCAGCGGCAGTAGCAGCAGCAGCAGCTACACGGAAGTCCGCGGTAGAACCTGCTCGCATCAAACCGTCCGGGCAGTGGGCCACACCTGATCTTGATATCATAGCTCAGCCTCACGCTCTTGCGTTCATCTTCATACTTCCTGTATTCACTGCGTTCTTGCTCTTCATGAGCAACCTATGGACGATACACGTCGAGCCGTATTTCGGCGTTGCGACTGCGTGGTGTGAGAGGTTCGCTACTACGTGGAGGAAGAGTGCGGATATAGAGCTTTTCGAAGGGGCCGAGGAAGGTGATAGTCGACGGCCGAGTAGAGGTGGTGTTGAGAGCATGAAGGGGAGCCCGAGGGGAAGTCCCAGGAGGAGTATTCTTCCTGTGACTGAAAAAGCATTGAGGTAGTGACGATGCTGGGACATGCTTTCCCTTTCATACGTTACTGGCTTTGACTTTGTATATCCATCCGCCTTGCTTTCCTCTCTCTTCTTTTACTTCTTTTTGTTTGATTCTTGTTTTTCTTCTTTTCTCTTACTAGTATATAATGCTTTTCTTTTCTTCTTCCTTTCTCCCTGTGGTTATGCACTGGTCCAGGGGGTTGTTGGTTAAGGGGCCTTTGTAATAGTGAGCATTGGGGCGTTGCGTTTCTACAGGGTAGCAGATTGCATTACATTGCTTCATGGCGCATATTGACGAAGCCAGAAGAATGATTTTAAATCCCTTCTCTCTCTCTCTCTCTCTCTCTCTCTTTGCAAGGGGACACCAACACGTTCTGCTTTTCTTTCATTTTCACTTGTCTAGCAATTCAAAAATCGTCGCACCATGTCGATGCACAGAATGGCGCTGTATTTATTTTTTTCTTTTGCAATATATCACAAGAACCATTCAAAAGATAAAAATCTCCGGGAATATGACCAACGTTGAGACATGTTCAGTCATTATGTTTCCTGACTGTTCATGTCCCTTCGCTATATCAGATCACAGAAGATGATGGAGTTAGCGCCAGATGCAAGCAACTCATATTGTACCATCGCTGACACTCACACGTGAATCAACCAGCATCCAGCATCTACTTCTTCGCCCATTTCTCTGCTGCTTCTCTTGCAGACTTCACAAAGGCCTGTCTATCGGAATTATACTGCTCTGCGATTCTACCCTCAACCGCGTCATCGGGCATTGGTTCAGCGAGCAACTGTCTAGCGAACTCGAGAACAGCAGCGATCTTGCTGGATGGTTTCCACTGATCTGATTTGAGCATGCCGAGACACATGCTTCCCTTTTCATCGTTGGTGACATTCGGGTGGTAGATGCGTGTTGCGAAGGATAGGGTTGGTGGTTTGAATGGATAGTCGATGGGGAGGAAGAGATCGACTGTGAACGAGTAGCCCTGTTTCGTATGGATATGTGGGATGAGATTGCAGAGTCAAGTTGGTTAGTTATGAAGAGGGACAGAGAGAGGGAGAGATGATAGACTGGAACTTGATCCAGAATGTTGCTTGATAGCTCTTCTTCTTACCTCATATGGTGATCCCTCCGGCCCATCCATCAGCACTTTCCACTTATGTAGATTCGATTCATCTTCAACCTCCACGATGCACCCGGCTGGCGGGTTTGCGATTATCTCATTGAGTTCCTTTTGTTTGAAATATAATAAAAGGAAGAAAGACGCCGGCCCTTTTTCCCTTCATCTCTCCCTTTCTCTCTCTCTCTCTCTTTCTTTCTTTCTTTCTTTCTTTTCTCCCCTCCCTCGCAACAATATACGCGCACACACTATCACATCCCAAACACTCCTCGCAAACTCGCCATCAGTCGCACGCACGCCCAGCGATGATGGCCGTAGCGGTGGACCAAGCCTGAAACGACGTCGGGGTCAAGTATCTTCGGAGGGCGAGGAGGAGGGTGATTTGGTTTGGAGTGAGGAGGAAGAAGAAAGAAAAGAAGAAGAGACAGAAAAAGAAAGAAAGGGCCAGCGGGAAAGAGATGAGAAAGATAAGTGCATTGGATGTTAGCCAGAAACAAACTCCCCCATCCCCCATCCCCCATTTTCCCTTGGCGGCTTCGTGTGGTCATGTTCAGCAGCTGTCTGTTCTACTGCTTTTGACTTACCTTTGCTATTCTTCTTGAACTGCCCATATTGGTTCTCTTTTTTTTTTTTTTGTGATTGAAGTGTGAGTGTTTGATTGATTGATACTCCTCTTCTCAAGTAGTAGATATGGTGGAAGTGATCCGAGATGAACAAATCCACTTACTGCACGTTTGCTGCTACTGTATTGTGGTTGATGTCGGATCCATGCCGGGGTTGGGGTTGCGGGTGGTGGTGGTGGTGCAGGTGGAGGCTTGGTTGCAATTACTGTACCAAGATGCCCGTGATGTCTACCAAATGATAGGTTAAGACTTTATTTTAAATTCAAAAAGATTATATCTATCCCCCAGGCGTAATCATCTATCAGTATTCTATTCCAAGAACGAGCTGAAAGGAAGAAAAAAAATTAAAGAAAGAAAGAAAGAAACAAGGAAGAAGAAGAATCCGGCTCCCCTTCACGCCAATATCCGATCCAGCAATTCCTCAGCAAAAATGTCAGCACCAGGTGTCTTCTCAATGACATGTACCCTATTACCAACTCCAGGTTTCAACCAATTCCCATGATCAGATCCCTTTTTCGCCGCCTTCTTCGCCTTATCAATCCCTTCACTCGCACTCTCTTCGTCAATCATCCTTCTCGTACGACGATCATACACACATGCTCCCTTCGCCCACTGCCCCAACGTCTCTACACGGATGTCCATGGGACTTCTTGCCGACGTCTTCCACGCTCCATGCGACGCAGTAACCGCATACCACGCCGTCAATGGATCATGCAGAGACATTGAAGTTTTATCATCACCCTTGTGGACAGTCGAGGTATTGTCCATCAGAGCGAGGGTATGCGCCAACATGGGCGTCAACCATTCCGCGAGCGGCGAACCGCGCGCCACGAGCGGTGTTGTTTTTGAATTGAACAGACCGCGGCTGAGCCGGTGATGGGTGGTGACGTCCAAGGGGAACAACTTGATGGAAATCCGCTCGGCGGTTTGCGGTGCTCTGAAGCCGAGTTCGGCGTATTTAGGTGGGAATGTCGACGTTGGATCGGGTGATGTGAATGCGTAGACGATCGCGGATGAGAACGGGTCGGCGAAAACGTTGAATTCAGCTACGGCGGTTACGTTGCCGGGATAGTCGATGGCTCCGCCCATAATGGCGATTTCTTTGGCTTTGACGAATGTTTCGGGATCTTCGCGCGCTGCCAGAGCGAGGTTGGTCAAGGGTCCCAGAGCGACGATGGTGATTGTGTTGGCTTCATTGTCGCGGAGAATACGGAGAATCTCCTTGTAGGCTGGATCTTTGGATGGCGTGAAGAGACGGTGATGCTTTCCAAAATCTTCAATGGATTTACCCTGCGTTGCACCTTCAGCCGTGGCAGGGGCTGTGACCCAGGGGTTGTGGAAGGCGTATTCCCAGGCCTCTGAGGGATTTAAATGGGGGTGCTGGAATGGATGTCAGCAGGAGGAATGAGATGATGATGAATCATATGGAAGTAATTTGTCCAAACATACAGAATTATGAACGTTACCAAGCCCGTCAACGCCATCTAATGCAAAAAAGAAATTGCGAAATGTTTAGTTTCTGTCTGAAAGTTGCAGGGAACAGGGCCACCGGAGAATGACAAGGAATGATAGCAGGGTGAGATGCAAGACAAAAGACATACGGAAATAGTCAGCGATGACGGTATCTTCAGCCAAAAAGGGAGCAGCAGCACCGACAGCCAGAATAGGCTTGCATTGTTTCATAGCCTCGAAACCCTCGGGCAGGTTGTTCTGGCGACGCCATTCTTGTTCACGATCGACGATATGGAATAACGAGACGGCATTTTCGAGAGCCCTGAAATGAAGAAGAAGAAGAAGAACAGACCAATTAGCCGGTGTTATTCTAGTTCGCAATAAAGCATCAAGCTATAT
>JAGYHZ010000408.1:0-10967 GCA_024244195.1 Ascosphaera aggregata | reverse complement strand
GTTCTTGGAAGTGCTGGAAGCCATGAAGCCTTGATGCAAGTTCTTCCCTTTTGTCGATTGATTTGAGTTGCGCACTGCCGAGTCAGTCGAGAGTTTTTTTTTTTTTTTTTTCTTTTCTTTTATTTCTCTCACACAGAAAGAAACCATCCGAGACTCAGCCGAATAGCGAATGGGATGATTGGGGAATAGGAATAAATGATTCTGGAGCTTCGAGTCTCCCATCTACCGGAGCGCTGAACAAACCAAGTCACGGACAAGAAGCATCATAGCAGCTCTTCCCCTTCCCTCCCACCCCGGATAATGCAAGGAAGTGCTCGAAAAAAGAAGGATCAACGCTTCGTAATGATTCATGAGCATAGCCAGCTTCCAGCTTTCACCCTCCACCTTCCCCCCTATTTGTCCGAACTGCCGGTATTGGAGAATCGATTCGGTCTCTATTATACAAGAGTGCAGGATGCTAAATGTACAACGGGGATAGATATCTTGCGACAAGTGCACTCGAAGAGAAAAGGAATAATAATAATAATAATGAAGAAAAAAAAAAAAAAAAGACAGTCAAATGTGCCGGCTGCATCATGAAATGACAAGGAGTAATAAATCCCCCGATTGCCCATGGCTGGAATTCGTCAGTTGGTCTGTGAATTGCTTATTTCTTGTTCCTGGCTTCAAGAGCCTTCTTGTAGTCCTCAATGAGTTGCTTCCTGTTGTGAGATTTCCTGGTTAGAAGAAAATGTACTCTCAGCTTGAATACTCTCCCCCAATCTGTTCAACTTACTGTACTTGAGGAGCAGCACGCTCGTAATGACTAAACTCCATCGTAAACTCTCCCTTCCCTTGCGTGGCAGCTCTCAAATGGCTACTGAATCCGAACATCTGATTCAAGCTGCAATCAGCGTACAGAGTAAACTCGTCCACTCCAATCTCAGTGTCATTGATGACCGCATTTCGCTTGTTCATTAGCCCGATAACATCACCCTGGAACTCAATGGGCGCAGTGATGACCGTCTTCATCAACGGCTCGAGCACCTGTGGCTTGGACTCCATGAATGCCTTCCGGAAAGCCTGTTGTGTAGCGTTCTTGAACGACATCTCCGACGAGTCAGTGGTATGGGTAGCACCGTCGTTGACGACCATCTTTGTACCCAGGACTTTGTGACCGATCAATGGACCTCTTTCGCATGAGAGGTTGAATCCCTTCTCACACGCGAACAAGAATTTCTCCGAGATACTTCCACCAACAACCTGTTCCTCGAAATGGTTCACCGCCAAATCCCCCGTCGGCTCCATCCATCCCATAACGCGAGCATATTCACCAGGCCCACCGGACTGCTTCTTCAGCAAGTGATCAAACTCAACACGCTCGCCAATCGTCTCACGGTAAGCGACCTGAGGCTTACCGGTCTCGCAGTCGACACGGTACTCACGACGCATACGCTCAACGTACACCTCAAGGTGCAACTCGCCCATACCGGAGATGATTGTTTCCTCACTTTCGGTATCGAAGTGGACTCGGAACGTGGGATCTTCGCGTTGGAAGCGATTGATGGCCTTTGAGAAATTGGCGAGATCTTTGGACTGCTTGGGCCTGATTGAGAGCGAGATGACTGGCTCCGGAACGTACATTGAGGACATGGAGTACGCGAGCTGACCGTCGGTAAAAGTATCACCGGACGCGCACTCGATGCCGAAGACTGCGCAGATTTCACCGGCTCCAATCTCAGAAACATCCTCCATTTCATTGGAATGCATCCGAACGATTCGCGGGACTTTGATCCTTTTGCTGGTTCTGCTGTTGAAGACATTGGTGCCCTTTCGGAGAGTACCCTGGTACACACGGATATATGTCAATTGCCCAAAGTTGCTCTCCTCAAGTTTGAATGCCAAGCCAACGAATGGCAGTTCATTATATGGGATAAGCTTGACGGATGCCTCGTCACGTTTGGTGTCCAATGCAGTGTTCTCGACCTCAGATGGGTTGGGAAGATACTCGCAAACGCCATCCAACATGGGCTGGATGGACTTGTCAGCAAGGGCGGAACCCATGAAGACGGGAGTGAACTTGAGGTCGATGGTAGCACGGCGGATGGCAGCCTTAATCTGCTGAGCGGTGGGCTCCTTCTCGTCAAGGAATATCTCAGCAATCTCGTCGTCCACATCAGCGAGTGTCTCGATAAGAATCTTCCGTCTTTCGATCGCAATGTCTTTGACATCTTCAGGAATCTCATCCGTCTCTTCAATGATTTCACCTTTGCGACCCCCATTGTAGATAGCCTTCATCCTGATAATATCAACAACACCCTTGAATTCGCTCTCGTAGCCGATAGGAACTTGCACAGCAGCAGCCGCCATCTTGAGTTTCTGGTTGATCTGATCAATAGCCTTGAAAGGATTGGCACCCATTCTATCCATCTTGTTGACAAATGAGATGCGAGGCACATTGTAACGTCTCATCTGCCTGTCGACGGTAATTGTCTGAGATTGAACACCAGAAACAGCACACAAGATGAGAACAGCGCCATCTAGGACACGCAAGGCACGTTCAACTTCAATAGTGAAGTCAATATGGCCCGGTGTATCGATCAAGTTGAATTGATAAGTCTCTTCTCTCCCGTCATCGCTCTTCTTGATCCAATCGCAGAAAGTCGCGGCGGACTGGATAGTGATACCCTTCTCACGCTCAAGAGCCATCGAGTCCATCTTTGCACCGACGGAATCACGACCGCGAACTTCATGGATCTCCTTGATGCGACCTGTGTAGTAGAGAACACGCTCTGTGGAAGTCGTCTTACCACTGTCGATGTGCGCCTGAGATAATAAACCACCAATCAGTACGAATACGCAGGAAACATTGGTGATGCAAAGATGTCCCCAGCACCTACAGCAATACCAATATTCCGAATCTTAGAGATTCTCGCCTTTTCGGCATCACTCATGCTATCAATGATAGTATCATTGGAAAGATGAGGATCCTGTACAGCCTTCTCCAAGCTATATCAACAAAGCAACAGTTTCGCAATCATCAGCATCACATAGCACCAGAGTATGATGGTCTACACGCGAATTGAAACAGGACAGAAGGTAGACACCAAACTGATTGATTGATCAATTGCCCGCCCAAAAACCCCTAAGAATCTTGTGACTCACACTGCAGAGGCAACACTACTGTTACTCCTCCTTTGCTGCTGCCACCTTTGATGACCAGGAAGTACCAATCTGTGCGTACTGCTGGTTAAAGATGATCGCGCAGGAGAAGTGATAGCGCAGCGGGAGATCTCTGAGGGAACTCTGATGCCGCTATATCCAATTGAACGGAGGGAGCGGACTGATGACCGCAACATAGACGTCGACCTCATAATGGGGAGTTATCTCGACAAGTAGTTTCAATTGATCTCAAATGATGTCGATTTTTCGAAATTGAATGGTAAATTCTCTTCTCCTTCTTTCGCTGCGTTTCTCTATCTCTCTCTCTCTCTTTCGCTCACACACACACACCCTCACTCTCCCTCTGTCTCTCCTATTGTATTCCGCCAGTCGATTATTCCCAATCCCCTGTACAAGCAACTTTTTTTTTTTTTTTCTTCTTTTTCTGCCTACTTCGCGGGGGGTGCGGCTGAACACAGGGGCGGTGAAGAAAGGTGCATAAATTTACATAAGACCAAGACCGTTTTCTGCATAATTTTGCATAATCTTTTATCAGAACCGTTATTTTGTTATATTGCGGTATGAATGGAAAACTCCGCGGAGATTTATACCTGTACATCGAAACTCGGGCGGTGATATCGAGGAAGGTTTTAAAAAATAGAAAAAAAATAAAAAAGGGAGAGAACGAAAAGAGAGACTCATGCTTCAGAATTTGAAAGACTAAAATACTTAAAAGGTTACATTATCTGATACTGCATCATCTATTGATACTTGTGAAATTCAGATTGAAGCTGTTGCGACTTTTTCAGGTCGAGGTTGGCCGGCTATCAGGACTGACAATCCTACATTCTCGGCTCATCACCATCGTTTTCATGCGGATTCAGAATATACATGTCTATCAGTCTATCAGACTAGTAAACGGCCAAACAATCATAATTATTGCAGATCTGCCCGATATCAGGGTATTGCGACGGTCGATGTTGCCCTTGGTGGTTTCTTAATCTTTGCGCATCTTTGACACCTTATGTTTTGTGGTCATTCTGTCAGACACACTATCGTTCGATCTGCCAGGATACATAGTAGAATTTCTATATCACTGTCAAGCTCTATAGATTGCGCCAAAATGGCTACTGCTGCCACACCTGCTGTTGAGAATGACAGCGCTCCAGCTTCATTCAAAAAGCTGCCTTCTGCTTTGACATTTGACCTGCACAAAGAATGCTCGGTATCTATACGCCTTCCTCCCCCGGAGCGAAGTTAAGAAGGTTTCGATGGTCTAATCGTTCAAAGTAGACAACGAAAGCTCGTGCTAGCACCTTGCACCTGCCACATGGCCCGGTTCCACTGCCTATCTTCATGCCTGTCGCGACACAAGCGTCACTCAAGGGGCTGACTCCCCAGCAGCTTGCTGAGACAGGATGCAAATTATGTCTGAACAACACCTATCATTTGGGACTAAAGCCTGGACAGGAGATTTTGGACGCTGTTGGAGGAGCACACAAGTTTCAGAAATGGCCTAATAACCTCTTGACGGATAGTGGGGGGTAAGTGCATCGTTCGTTCTCATTTGGATTCTTTTGTTTTTTTTTTTTTCCCGCATGCAGAAAAGCCGCTGATTCTCTTCATGCTCCTACAGTTTCCAGATGGTATCTTTATTGAAACTTGCAAAAGTTACCGAAGAAGGCGTTCGATTCTTGAGTCCTCACGATGGCACGCCTATGTATGTTTCAAATATGATAATGACGGTTATACGGAGTTGCACTATCTGACACCAATCTTCTATCAAACAGGCTTCTTACCCCTGAACATTCGATATCGCTTCAGAATTCTATAGGAAGCGATATCATGATGCAATTGGACGATGTTATCGCTACTACTAGTCCCGACACAGAGCGCATCCGCGAAGCCATGTATAGATCTGTTCGATGGCTGGATCGATGCATCAACGCACATAAAAAACCAGAAATACAGAACTTGTTCTGCATCATCCAAGGTGGATTAGATCTAGAAATGAGGAAAGAATGCTGCAAGATGATGGTTGAGCGAGACACCCCTGGTATCGCGATCGGTGGACTGTCTGGAGGTGAAGCTAAGGAGGAGTTCTGTGCCGTGTATGTCTTTCAGCTGTTCGGTGGTTCAAGTTAGCGCAACTCATGAGCGGATAACTAATTCGTTTGATTTGCCAGGGTCGACACATGCACTGGACTGCTTCCGCAACGAAAACCTCGATATGTCATGGGAGTCGTAAGCAGATTCCATCCAGGTCTTAGGGGCTTTTTTGGTGCACTTTGCTGACCATCGTTTCATAGGGCTACCCAGAAGATATTGTTGTTGCAGTAGCTTTAGGTGCTGACATGTTCGACTGCGTATGGCCGACACGAACGGCTGTAAGTGAATTCTGCCTTCTTTCTCTCCCGTTACAAGCATTGCTGACCTCGGTCTGTAGCGCTTTGGCAATGCCATCACGGATGGTGGTACCTTTAACCTCAAACATGCTTCATACGCCGATGATTTCAGACCAGTGATGGAAGGCTGCACCTGCAAAATCTGTCGCCCCAAGTCGGAGGGCGGGCTGGGCATCACCAGAGCGTACATACACCACCTTGCAGCCAAGGAAACAGTCGGCGCGCATCTGTAAGTTGCCGTCCCCTCGTGATTGATCTACTGGCGCAATTTACAATCTCTTCATATTCACGTGTGGTGCGGGTTTCTTGCTGACAGCGAACACAGACTCACCATGCATAATGTACACTACATGCTTGACCTCATGTCAAGAGTACGCACGGCAATCCTACAAGATCGATACCCGGATTTCTTAAAAGAGTTTTTCGCGAAGCTGTACCCTAGCAAAACGGATTACCCCAGCTGGGCGGTCACAGCATTGGCTGGAGTTGGGGTTGATCTTTTGGCGTAACTGGATGATGGATCGCAAGATGCTTATAGCTTTGTCACGCCCACTAAACGACCGAGATCCTGCTTTCCTCACGATCGCAGCGACATGATATAATATAAAAGATACATCGTGACTCAAGCGAATCTCTCTGCCACACCTTCTCAACACCAGTAATTGTCGTTCTGACTGAAGATAGTCAAGTCCCGTAAAGTCATATTCGCTTTCCCGGATAATCGCTCGACGAACACCTGCTATCTCAAAATCATCTTCACCTCATTGTACACACGACCTGTAGGCAACAGCATTGATGATGATTCTAAAGTCACAAATTAGAAAGAAATCATCTCGGACCCCAGGTTTCCATATCCGCAGTTCGGCGCCAAGTTTCAGCGGCTGTCCCCACCCCTATCACATCCATTAAATTATCTCACAAATAGACAGCTTGAAGATCCTTGGATCGAAGCGAATCGTTGCTAAAATGGTGGCATGAGGATAATATGAATGTTTCGGCCATTATCACAATATACAGGCTCTTTTTCAGCCGGTCTCGACTACATATGCTGTTCGAAAATTGACTGGTGAAAAGAGCACAGAGCTTGTACCAACTGATGACCAGTATTGCACGCAACTCTCCTGTTGCTCGTTGACTACGGCAGCCGACACAGAACCACCGCAATGACAGTTGTGGTGATATCAGGCACGCAGATTTGACCACATCGTGAAATGCATCATGAGGGCGTCAAGTCCCAAATGCCACCTGTACCGGCCCAGCTCTACCATCCGGAAGCGTCCACCGGTTGACATTCGCCCCGAACAGGGGACTGCTCTAGGCAGTAGTTAAAGGTTACAGACCTTCAAAACCAGTTCCAGACCCACGTTAGAATTCAGTTCGGCACAAAGGGCTCCATATCACTGTTTCTGCTGGTGCTGCTGAGGCCGCTGGTGCTACCCCCTGGGCTTTTTGTTTTGCGCGGAAACACTGCCCTGCTATGTTAACATCTTCACAGATCTCCTTTCAGACAAAGGGCTAAATTTAATTATTCTCTCGAATCGGCTCATTTGTCAGCCTTGTTGTTGTTGTTGTTGTCTTGCAACGGCGGCAGGTCTCATTCCGGAGAGGCGATTCCCCCACTGAAGGCTAAGGACCATTTGCACACGGTATTGGAGAAATGCTGTGAGACGCTTAAGTCCTTTAACATCACTTAAGCCTTAGTTGCTCACCTTTCCTCATGGCAGACGAGAAAAATTTGGAGCCTGCATCTGCGGCTGTTGTAGGGTTATCGACACCTCCTGCTGGTGTCACTCAACCTGCTTCTGCGAAGGAGTCACTTGGCTCTTCGGCACCTCTTCAGGGCAGCGATGATTTGGGAGGCACGACTCAGAAGGAAAATTCAGTTGAGGCCAAACAAGCATCTCAGGAAAATGATCTCGATGCTTCGATCGCTCATCTTCCCGAAGATGAACGCCGTATCATCAAGGATCAGCTATATTCGCCTCCGGTGGATGTCACTTGGATTCAGCTCTTCCGCTTCGCAAGCAGGTTGGACTTGATTATGTTGTTCATATCAGCAATAGCTTCCATAGGTGGCGGCGCGGCATTGCCATTATTCACTGTACGACTATCCCCATAGCGTTATCCTTTCGCTAGGCGGACTTGAAACTGATCATCATACAGATTCTATTCGGTAATATGACGGGCACGTTGCAAAAAATATTCCTAGATGAAATCACATATTCTGAATTTAAACATGAACTATCGAAATATGCCCTGTACTTCGTCTATCTCGGCATAGGAGAGTTCTGTCTCGTCTACATCTCAACACTAGGATGGATTCATACGGGTGAACGCATCTCCCAAAAGGTCCGCCAGCGTTATCTACAAGCCATTCTACGGCAAAACATGGCGTACTTTGATAAGTTAGGTGCTGGTGAAATCACGACTCGCATCACGGCCGATATGAACTTGGTTCAAGAAGGTATATCTGAAAAAGTTGGATTGACGTTGACTGCTGTCTCAAGTTTCCTCACGGCATACATCATCGGCTTCATCCGTTACTGGAAATTGACACTCATTCTTTGTTCGACATTGGTTGCTATCGTGTCCTCCTTAGGGGGCGGAACAAGATTCATCATCAGGTACGGGAAAGAGTCTGTCAATGCTTATGGCGAAGGAGGTACAGTAGCAGAAGAGGTCATCAGCTCAATCCGCAACGCCACAGCCTTTGGAACGCAAGATAAGCTCGCAAAGAAATATGAAGTGCACCTGGAGGAGTCCCGAAAATGGGGACGGAAGCTCCAAATTGTTATGGGCATACTCTGGGGTTGCTCCTTACTCATCGTGGAGCTCACCTATGGTCTTGCACTCTGGGAAGGATCCAGACTACTCGTCAATAATGAGACCACTCTACAAGAGATTATGACAATCATTTTAGCTGTCCTCATGGGAGCTTTCTCTCTTGGTAATGTCGCTCCATACGGTGAAGCATTCACTTCCGCTGTCTCTGCTGGAAGCAAGATATACGGCACGATTGAGCGTGTGCCACCAATCGATCCAACATCCGACGCTGGCGAGAAGCTAGAAAACGTTAAGGGCGATATAGAACTCCGCAACATTAAGCACATATATCCCTGCAGACCTGAAGTTACCGTCATGGATAATGTCACTCTAGTCGCACCCGCGGGCAAGGTAACTGCTCTTGTAGGTCCATCAGGATCAGGAAAGAGTACAATCGTCGGACTTCTAGAGCGATTTTATAATCCTGTTCAGGGACAGGTGCTTCTAGATGGTCACGATATCTCGAAGCTCAATGTTTCATGGCTAAGGCAGCAGATCTCACTTGTCAGTCAGGAACCTGTCTTATTTGGTACTACCATATATGGCAATATCCGACACGGGCTTATTGGATCGAAAGTGCTTGAGGAGGAATCAGAAAAGAAGATCCGGGAACGTGTCGAGAACGCAGCGAAACTTGCTAACGCACATGAGTTCATTACTGGCTTGCCCGAGGGTTACGAGACCAATGTGGGTGAACGTGGTTTTCTTCTGTCGGGAGGTCAGAAACAGCGCGTCGCCATTGCTCGAGCCATTGTCAGCGATCCGAAGATTCTGCTATTGGATGAGGCAACGTCAGCGCTCGACACCAAGTCTGAGGGAGTTGTTCAAGCTGCCTTAGATGCTGCTTCCCGAGGGCGAACGACAATTGTGATTGCACATCGCCTATCCACCATTAAAAATGCACATAACATCATTGTCCTTGTTGGGGGCAAGATTGTTGAAGAGGGGACGCACGATGAATTAGTTAGCAAGGGCGGCACCTATGCAAATCTTGTCAATACGCAGCGCTTGAACGAAGAGAACGATGCCAAAGCCCTTGAGGATGATGATAATGACGATGATAACGATGAATTTGTCAACAAAAGAGAAGGGGACTATGAAGTCTCCGACGAAAAGTCAGCTCTAGCGCGACATGTGTCCATGACCAAAGGCGCCGAGGCCGACATTGAGAGGCTAGCTACCAAAGAGTCTATTTCAAATGCTGTTCTTACGATACAACAAGCCGGGGAAGATCAAAAATATTCCCTCATATCGCTCATACGTTTCGTCTTTCGGTTCAACAAGCCTGAGACTAACCTGATGCTAGTTGCATTCGCTGCTAGCATTATTGCAGGCGGCGCTTCGCCTACACAATCAGTCTTTTTCGCCAAAGCCGTGGCCACGCTCGCACTTCCAGAATCAGAGTACGGCAAACTTCGTAGTGATGCAAATTTTTGGGCTGGGATGTTTATGATGCTTGGCTTCATCGAGTTCTTCGCTATTGTTGCCTCAATCGGATTACTTGGTCTTGCTTCGGAGACCTTAATATACCGAGCCAGAAGCACTGCGTTCAGAAGCATGCTTCGGCAGGATATCTCATATTTTGACCGTGACGAGAACTCAGCGGGGTCATTGACATCATTCCTATCGACGGAAACGAAAAGTCTTGCTGGCATCAGCGGTGCAACTCTCGGAACTATCGTGAAGGTTACTATTACATTGTTTGCATCATGCATTGTAGCTCTTGCCATGGGTTGGGAAGTGGCTCTCGTGTGCATTGCAGTCGTTCCAGCAATTCTGTCATGTGGATTCTTGCGATTCTACATGCTGGCACGGTTTGCAGCAAGGTCGAAGAAAGCCTACCAGAAGTCTGCCAGTTATGCGTGCGAGGCTACTTCTGCGATTCGCACTGTTGCCTCCTTGACAAGAGAACATGATGTCTGGGCAAACTACGAATCCCAACTTGATACGCAGGCGAAGAGCAGTCTGATATCTGTTACCAGGTCTTCTCTTCTTTATGCCGCGTCTCAGGCTATCATGTTCTTCTGCATGGCACTTGGCTTCTGGTACGGTGGTACTCTTCTTGGAAAAGGAGAGTATACGATGTTTCAATTCTTCGTCTGCTTTTCTGAAGTCATCTTCGGTGCACAGGCTGCTGGTACCATTTTCGCTTTCGCCCCTGATATGGGTAAATCCAAGGCAGCTGCCTCCGTCTTCAAGAATCTTTGCGACCGAAAGCCTAAGATCGACACATGGTCCGATGAGGGAGAGATGGTTGACACTATGGAGGGAGTCATTGAATTCCGCAATGTTCACTTCCGATATCCCACTCGCCCCGAGCAACCAGTTCTTCGTGGACTGAACTTGACAGTGCAGCCCGGTCAATATGTTGCATTGGTCGGCGCGTCTGGATGCGGTAAGAGTACTACAATTGCCCTGCTAGAGAGGTTTTACGATCCGCTTTCCGGCGCCGTCATGGTTGATGGGAAAGACATTTCTACTCTGAGTGTTAACTCATACCGAAATCATATTTCACTCGTCAGTCAGGAGCCGACAGTCTATCAGGGAACGATCCGCGAAAATATCCTTCTGGGCATCAATAGTGATGATATATCTGAA
>JAGYHZ010000407.1:0-10969 GCA_024244195.1 Ascosphaera aggregata | reverse complement strand
TATGATCATGTCCTTGCAACGGCAAGACGGAGGTTGTTCGTGCGAAATTTATCCACCTCAGCTTGAAAGGACCACGCTCCATTCCAAACAACAGCTCCCAACGATAATCACAACCGGGTTCAATGCAGATCTTTTCCCCAGTATCTGTCGCGGCGAGAAAGAGCGGAGTGTAATTTACGAAATGGTTGAAAAACTCCTTAAATGGAGACGAATGCCCGCTCTTGAGGACAAGGACGAAGTGACAAAATCATACTTACAACAGTTGCTAACCGTGAAAATGACAGCTGACGGGCTCTTGACTACCTCAGGGGGAGTTCGTCAAGCTACTGGGTATGCAGTCCAAGGCCGCTGACAAGAAAGCCGTTGACTGCAGTAATGATGACTTCAAGACTGGACCCTCAGGGAGGTGTCGGACGGTGAAGTCTACAGCCGCTACAATACACTTCTCTACTCTCAACAGTGACTTCTGGAATAGTCTACTGTACATCGGAGTAGGCTCCAGTCTCAGATATAAATGTACCATTCGTTATTCTGTAGGTAGATACAGAAATAGAATGACCAAGTCTTACCGCGTCAGTACATCATATTCCCCAACATTCTCAGGTTGAGTGTCTGAGGCTGAGCGGCGCAAGGAATCCTCTACCCTTTTCATGATCCCGATTGTAACATTGATATATAACTGACAAATCAGTCAGGAACCGAAAAAAGTTCTCCGTCTTATACTTCTAAGTCAACTCTAGTCAACTCCATGGCGTTACGCTTCACCAAATCCTAGCGAGGGCGTCTCGGACCTTTGAAATTTCCTAACCATTTGAACAGAATGAGCCGGCAGAAGGATTTACACAATTCTATAGTCCTGGCATGGTTGACATGGTATTTATCAGTCCCTTTGCCAGTAGAGATGGCCAAGAGAGTAGGAAGAGATTTGTCGCAATCGGGTAGATTAGCATGCCGTAAAGGTTGTGTAACACACTTACTGCGTGGTTCCTCCTGCTCAGCTAGCTGTTTTCGTCATGCCGATCTCCTCGCACTTTGACACTTGACATAGGCTGGTGATTCCTTCAATAATTCGATACGTATGGCAACTTGTTCCAAGCCCACGAGACCTACAGAATCATTTGGATATGGTTGTAATGAGATCGCTGGTTGTTGAAGTCCGGAACTAGTACCAGGGTAAACTCAGAAGAATCTGCCATGACGTGAATGTATAAATGGTGAAGGAAAAAGTACTATCTAACAAATACGATGAAGAGAGGAAAAGAGAGAATGATAACATGTAACAACCGTAGAAATGCAGCGCAATCGGCAGCACTGGAAAGCTAGAGGAAAGACGTCATTCAAGGAAGCTCATCTAATCTTATCTACTACAATCTGATCTTGTTGATTGGCTGATAAAAGCTTATCTTATCTTATTTTGCAGCAAGATATCAGCTAACCGTTAACAGTAAAATAGCAAGGTGTATAAATCAATGATTTTAAAACCACCTGCACTTTATTATTTTTCGGTCAGTATAACGGCTCCTCCCAGAATAAATCACACCAGAACCTGCAGCGTTCGGATATTCCGTCATTTGCGGCGCCCAGCTTGATCCATCATTGGATTATTGCGGGTTACGGTACGAACGGATGTGAATCTCTCTCTTTTTCTTTCTTTCGCCCTTCTTTTTGAAAGGTGTTGAAGATGATGGTTCCATCGATCATGAATCCAATGCCTATGGAGATATTGCCATCAAGTCCGGATCTATTAGGGCGCATCGGTTGTATTTCCGGGCATATCTGCTTTGCTTGCTGTAAGTATGACTTTTGACTCGGCGCTGGCATTTTCAAGAGATGGTTTTTATTCTATTTTTTTTTTTTTTTCAAAAAAGCTAATGGTCTCACTCTTTCTGTTCGTCCTTTTCTTTTTTTCTTATTTTCTCCTTGCTACTGTCAGAATTGTAGCAGCTGGTGATCATCTCATGAAAATTGATGGCCAGAAATTGCGCTTTTTCCCTGTGTCCTCATACCATGAATGACACGGATTTAAGTGTATTTATTCTCTATTGGCCCGTAACCCCTTGCTCTTCTTCGCCCGCCCATAACATCTCCTTAGTGCATGCGCCCAGCCTCGTTGCTTCGTTGGTCCAATGTCGTCGCCGGCTGGCAATGATAGCAGTGAGGAGAACACTCAGAAATTGCGCAGGGACTATAGACAAGATCATGAACTTCATCGGCAATCTGACTTCTCACCATCTCCGCCAAGTCTGGAACGTCAGTCTAATGACATACAGGGGCATCATGCTGAGATAACCCTGACGCAGAGGATGCTGAGTGCTTCTATCGGCAATTTCTTTACTTCCGTTCTAGGTACTGCACAATGCACCACACTGATGTTTATATATGAGCTGCAAAGTAATGCTGACCGGCACGCCCTCCCCCCTCCTCCTCCTCCCTTCTGCCGGCATCATCAGTCACTCCACTTGATGTTGTTCGTGTGCGTCTACAGTCACAACCTCCAAATTCTACCCTTTCTCTTCGTTCTTTTCATCCGACTCCCGCAACTTCGCCATCGCTTTTCAGAGATCTGCCTCCCAATCTAGGCATAACGACTTGCTGCCGCGAGGTGTTCTGGGTCGGCAATACGTCGCCATTTTGTATCGCTGAAATCCCTGTCACCCCTGCTCACTCTCTGGCCCCAGAGAGAACACGTGCTTGCGTTGTGGAAGCATCACAACGAAACTCCTTTACCTCTACTTTTGACGGCCTCCGCAAAATCGCCCGCAATGAGGGTGCCCTCGCTTTATGGAGGGGTTTGAGTCCTACCCTAGTTATGGGCGTCCCTGCTAATGTGATCTACTTTACCGGTTATGACTGGCTTCGTCTTGATCCTCGGAGTCCCTTCTACAATTATGTGCCAGATTCTTACGCCCCCTTGATATGTGGAAGCGCAGCACGCACCTTAGCGGCAACATCAATTAGTCCAATTGAGATGTTTCGCACTCGTCTACAGGCTACGAGTGGTCACAGTGGACAGAAGGGTCATTTTAATGACACTCTTCGAGGCTTGTGGCGATTGACTCAGACTCATGGCTATACTGCATTATGGCGTGGGCTTCCTTTGACCCTGTGGAGAGATGTTCCATTTTCTGGGATGTATTGGTTTGGTTACGAGTGGATGCGCAATACTCTAACTGATTGGAGAGCACGCTCTTTCCAATCCTCGCTATTACGTCCCCGTGAGAGTACTGGTGAACACCATAACTTAAGCGTGCGCCAAGCAGAACAGTCGGAGCAGACAGGCGCGGCTACATTTGTTGATTCGTTCGTATCTGGCGCTGTGAGCGGTTCCATTGCGGCTCTGATTACCACACCTTTCGACATCGGGAAGACAAGACAACAGGTATTTGAGCAGGGCATTCACCTGTCAGCAAGGCGTCAGCCGCAGGCATCTCTTTTCGACCTCAGCAACGCCGTGGTCACGAAGTCACTATCTGAGCTTCGGCCAGAACAGCTCTCCATGCCCAAGTTCCTTGTGCATATTTTCCGAGAAGAGGGCGTCGCAGGTTTGCTGCGTGGTTGGTTTCCCCGTTGCCTCAAAGTTGCACCATCATGTGGCATCATGATATCCAGCTACGAAATATGTAAGAGGCTTGCACGGCAATACAACGAGCGGAATTCCGACGAGGATGTGGAGCTGTGAGACACATAGTCGTGACCGGAAGGGAACTGTTTGTCATTTGCACTGAAGAATTGCAAAACTGTCCATACTAACAATATCTTAGCCTGCTTCACTCATGTTGCATCATCAATTTAATATCCGATCTGTTTATTCTGAATGGATCTGTTTCAAGTCATAAAGGCATTCCCAATCCCCCTTTCTTCAAATGAAGTTCAGGAAAGAAATGTAGGGTGGAAACGCACGAGGGTTCGTATTAAGCCCTCCATACTATCGTCGCATAACCGGCCAGCTCATCCTAGACTCACGCAGGACTTGGGAAGAAAAGGAAAGTTGTTGTTGCAACTGGTATCGTAGGTATGATGAACAAAAATCGACGCCATGGTCGAACAATGCCACAACAGCAAACGGGGTGTTGAAAACATAAAGTCAGACATGACGATGCATGCGCGAGAATATCGAGTGAACAAAACATGACTGGCTTCTTGAGAATATGTCATTGCGTTCTTCGTGAAAGAGATCATAATCAAGAGATGTCTATCTAGAGATCACTTAATTGAGACTCCATTAGCCCGGCATACCTATGCGGCCATGCTGCCGTGCTTATGATAGCCAATTCATTGGACTGAAGCGATTGTGGCGAATGCAAGCACAATCTATCTATCGCGTTATATATGCGAGGGACAATATTTCGCACCTTACCTAAACTCGAGCCGAAAGACTCGCCATTTTCCCTCAAGAGTGCCACAACTTGGGCACGGTTTCCTTCTGCTCAGAAAAGTTCCGAAGTTGGAGGATAGATTTGAACCTGACAGGCTGCCAACACAGTGCCGGCACACACCACAGATGCATTCTGAACAAGCGAAGCAATCACTGACTGCATAGGCCCGCCCACAACACGCGCAAATAATTTGCGGTACTCGAAGGTCAACGTCAGTGTCCCCCATCATGCAATCGTCATCTTCGCCGGCATCACTGATCCGGCTAATTCTCATGTTTTGAAGGTTAGACGTCACATTCGGTGTTGCAGAAGTGTTGGGGCGGGTATCAATTCGGCTTTCGGGAATAGGTACATCGGAGCTGGTGTTAGCCCGCTCCCAACCGTATCTATCGGCACGAGGAGGTGTAGATATTGAAGATGCACCGAGACTTGTATTTGCCATAGCAGCAGAGCCGATGTCCGTCGACGGCGTTGCGACCATGCTTCCAGGCGGTTTTGCCTGGGGCGAATTAATTGCGGAAGTATGCTGGCCCGCCGCATTGGTCGCGTAACTTGGAGCTGATGCATATGGAATCGGATTTGAGGCACGATGGGGCCCTGAAGCCCTCACATCAGCGTTTGCTCGAAAGGGTCCCGATGCAGGATGAAACGCCGGGGAAGCCGAGAAAGAGGAATAAGCTGTCAGCGGTCTTTGGGCAATTATAGGACTAACGCAAGCACTCGCATTGGCACTGGCACTTGACGCACGCCCGATGATATTGCGTCCTGTGTGGCTAGGAGTTGCGGGCCCGAAGTTCGTCATATGTGAAGTGCTATGGTTATGGTTGCTGAGGCTGAACTTTTCTGGATCGGAAGTCACAGAGATGCTAGACAAGCCGCGTGGGCCATTAACACTTGTTCCAGCGATGCTCGAGAGAGCTCCAGCTGTCGTTGCAATTCTAAATGATTGGGTTGGCATTAGATTGTGCGCAGTAGAAGAGGGCATGGCATCCAGTGCGGCTGCGTGTCTGGGGCCGGCGTTCGCATCGACAGTTGGGAATGGTTCCAATTCCGTCTCAGGAGGCGGTGGTCCAACGACATGGTCACGCTGCAGCGGATTGGCCACTTGTGTCAGCAAAGCTCGAAGTCAAAGGGTCTGTACTTGGGGATCTGGTGGAAAAGATACCTGGTTGATCGCTCGCTCAGAGGCCAATGGATGAGGAAGCTGCAGACTCGCGCGGAAGTGCAAATCAGACTGACCCAGGTTTGATTGACGCCCCTCGTAGAACAATGATGATCGGGAAGATTTGAGCAGTGGGCAAATAACCTGTGACCTATCACGTTCAGAGCCACGCACGGACAACCGTTCGTCGGCCTCAGTTGCGCTTGTCGCTGCCTCGATCAGATCTTCCCAGCGCTTTCCTTGCACCCAGGCTGCGCGAGGGACTTCATGGTCTTGATGGCTTTCTCTGTCATCTTGATGGTCCTGGCCAGCGATGGCATCGGCCACAACGGGAGGCTCGAGAGACAGCGTCTTGCGATCAATGAAGCTCAGGCTCGGACGATGGCCACTAATGGTGTGGCTATGCTCGCGCGCACGATACCTATCATGCCTGGGACGTCGAATGCTTTGCACAGCGCCTAGCGAGCCCTTTCTTGGACGTGTCACCCTATGCGTATCATCACGCTCACGGTGATATTCCCGATGTTCCCGGCGCAAGCTGGGGAGCTGGCCTGAATGTGTTTGGTGCGAGTGATGACGTGAATGAGCCTGATTATGGACGTGTGTTTGAATTGATAGCAAAGGATGAGAGTGAGAATGACTATGTATCCTAGGGGATGATTTCCCCAGAAGCGATGGAAGTGGTACCTGCTGTCGAGGAGAAACCTGGGACTGGAGATGGGACGCAACAGAGTCATGATTGAATTGATCACGCAGTGGAGGCAACTCCAAGGATGATTGCATGCGCTCCTTCGTCAAATCTATATCAGTTTCCTGCCATATATATTAGCATTAGACTTTGAGGTTGATTTCGTGGGAGTCTGCGAGAACACACAGGTTCAGACCCCCATTCCGATCGATGAGGTGGGCAAGTATGATGCAATTGAGTAAGAGCTTCCGCAGCATTCGCGACAGCTGGCTGGTCGTCAAGGACCTTGCCTTGGGGTCTTACGACTGCGGTTTGCGCCGGATGTCCGAAAGCATTCCCCTCTGAGTCGCTTGTGTTAGAGGAAAACTCGAGTGTTGGTTCAGGGATTAGATGGTAAGACACGCACTTGATTTTGAATGAGAAACGGTGGTAATTTGTTGGAGTCGTTTGCCAGGAGGCGTGTTTACCATCCTCTGGAAGCTATCTTCGGTAGCAGGTAGCTTTGGGATGTAGTGATCTGGGTGAGCTCGACGAATATGCTCTTGCATTGAGCGATATCGTTTCTCCTACGAACAGCACGATAGTACGTCAGTTTTGAAAGAGTGCATACAGCCTAATGGCACAGGATTAATTGGGGTCGGTCACCTACACCTAGGCAGCGTTTTCGGCATTGGGAACCGTCATTGTTACTTAGAGGACAAATAACCTCATTGTTTGGATCTGAAACAGAGAAGGAGCTCGTCAACGAAGGACGCGGTGGCATCCTTGAATCGGTATGTGAGGAGCGTTGGTTAGAAGTCGAGATTGGCGAGCTCAACGTTCAGCTCTCCGGTCGGTACTGCTCGGCTGTGGATTGTGCGTGACACTGATAGAGATCAGATCAGCGAGAAGATATAAATAGTGAAAGTGAGGGCATATATGTCATTTATGTCATAGTCCTGTCCCCTAATGACTGGTGATGAGCATGACGAATGTAACAATGTAAAAAGGGAATTGAAAAACAGGTAAAAATGAAGAAAGAAGGATGACGGGAAAAATGGTGGTAATATTATTCGGTCCGTTTAGTTTATTTAGTCTTAGTGGCGGCGGCATCGGTGGTTTTTGGAGCAAGCTGGATTGGGTGTCGATTGTGAAGAGTCAGAACAAGTCCTAGAGAGTAGTGATTGGAGAGCTTTTCACAAACCACGAAATCCTCTTGAAGCCAGCCACGAGTGGTATCATAGTATCCTTGAAACTTACATTGGAGCATTGACAGGTAGGGGTGTCTGTATGCACGTTCGTCGACATTGCGTGAGAAGTGACCTGCGTGAAGCATCAAGGACTGCTGTGAAAGCATGTAGGGCGCCGGCTAAGCAATCCGTTCTTCTGGTTTGTCTGGAAGTAAATAGGATCCCTCTCCTCGCTCAATCACCCCTGTTTGCGAACGAGTTGCGCATGTACCATGGCTCGTCGAAAAAGGATACAGATGTCCCGACCCACGTCTTGCGTGAGGTCAATTCGTAAGACTCAGGCACAGCATCAGGATGCACCTGTAGGATGATACGATTGTCGTGCAAAGCCTGAGCTGCTTCTGTACGATTCATGTATATTTGCAATAAAGGCAGATTTCCACGTCAAGGTCTTAAGGATGGCAAGTGTTCAATGTACTCCTAGGTATATCCTCGGGGTTCGGTCGACAGCGTGGTTTCCTTGTCGCCTATTGTCTTACTTAGTAGGGCGTGCATTATTTTGCCACAAGTTTATATGCTCCTCCCCTTGCGATCTCAAGTTTGCCTTGAGACACCATATTTCCGAGAAAGTCTCGTAATTCCTCGTTGCTGAATGGGAAACCCCCGGGGACAACGATTTTCAGCATCATTATGATCTGATTAAGGGGCATGACTCCTTGATTTGTTAGCATCCCTACTATAAACTGCCAATAGAGGTTCATCTTAGATGTTGTTGTTTCTGCTTCCGCCTCAGCATCTGCCTCGGCCACTGCGGCATCCGCGGCCCTGGTGGTGTCACTCTCACGTTCGTCAGGTGCTGCACCTTTCGAACTGTCGACTATGTCACCTGCGAGAGTCTCGAGGACCTGAAATGTATCATGGTTTAATTGCCTAAGGACGCGCTTAGTCGTCCAAAATAGACACGCAGATCTAACAAGTGCTGGCGACATCTTAATGCTCTTCGATATCTCAATCACGTTCCGAGAACAGATCGTTCTATCTGTTGCTTGATTTTCGAACGCAAATATGACGGCAGCCTGCCAGGTGGTGACTTCGCCGCGGAAAATGCGATCCTCCAATTCGAGTTCCACAACTGCTCGCCCAAAAGACTGAACCCACGCCAGCTTCCTCGCATGTTTCACTCGCTCATAACTGTGAGCATAGGTCTGTTGGGCATTCTGTACCGCCAACGGTACGCTGAAATCACGAGTGGGCAGGTGAGGCCAGTACATATACGACAGGATTCGAGATCGAAAGAAATCGGGGACTGTGTCCTCGTTGAAATTAGCGCTGTCGAGGTGAATCGCATCATTCAGTTGTTTGGAATCGGCTATGTCTCGCAGCATGACTTCACACGACTGCAGAGCAGTATCACCGAAGCGTAATCTAAGAAGGTGCAGAAGAGATCGCTCTCTCTCGTGATTACCGTCCTTTCCAAGCAACCTTTCACTCAAAATCTTCTGCAGTTCGGTCACGAATGTCTCTTTATTCTCGAATAGACTGATCAAGCTTCCAATGATATCAGGATTTTCTGATTGCTTGTGATCAGGCGCCGCATCGATTGGATCAGGCGTCCAATCAGTCTTGTTCCAGTCGAGTTCAGCCCTCTGCAACACAAGCCCTTCTGACTGTACCTTGGATAGTTCTAGCGATATCTCGTCAAGAATGTCCGCCTCTGCATTTGACATAGGTCGAGCAATGACTCTATCCGATAAGTCAGCCATAAGACCGCTGACAATGATCTTAGCTGTATCTTCGCGTTCACGCAAGAATCGTCTGATTGGCCTGGCAACCTTGTCGAGTAAAACAGCACGCGGGTCGAGTTGACGAAAGACTTTGATCATTGATACATAGACCTTCAATATTTCCAGTGTTGAGATCCCAGGTTGTAACAGTTTGCGTTTTAACATAGCATTGAACGAGGACGTGAGATAGAACCGAGTCAGCGGCGTTGTCACGTAGGAACGCAAACAGTCAAGTGGCAATGACTTTTGATCTTGATCAGCTATTAGATCAAATAGCTTGTTGACGTGTAAGGAGCCCAGGCGAGCAAAGGCCATATGACCTAATTTTAACACCGTCCAGGAGGTTGATTCCTTGAGGGATGACATATTACTTTGGGGATTCATGATTGATTCGAATTTGCTCACAGCGGGCGCAAATACATCCTGTAACCATTTTTTCATTCCGAGATGCTCTTGTATTTGCCATCGTGAGCCGTAGGATTCCTCAACAACTTCCGTCACTAGACCATCTACCGTTTCAGCCAGCATCTCTTGTACATGATCTTTGAGCAGCCCAACATCCAGCAGACCATTAAGGAGAGTATCCAAGCTAGTTGATGAACATCCGTATTCGTATCTCTTTGAACTATCGGGCACCGTAGGATCCCTTCGTTTTGCCGTTTGCTCGCATGTGTTGTCACTGATGAGCTCTCGCAACATCTGTGCAAGAAGATGTTGCACCTCCCTCTTGATTAGCCGAGATACGGTCTTTATCGGCAGCGCATAATTGAAAAGACCATGAATGACAGTCAACGCTTCTAACGAAGTCATCGTAGAAGTCTCGCCGGAATCATCAGAAAGATATTTGTCGAACACGAAGATATATGTATGCTGCACCATTTTGAGAAACATGACAAGCTTGTGGAGAACCTCGTCGTCGTCCCAACTTAGGAGCTAACTATGCCATCAGCTTCGACTTGCTATACTACGTGGGCAGGAATGCCTTACCTGAATGAGCGATGGTCGGAAGTTCAAGACGAAGTGTCTTCTGATTTCGTTGCAGAACCATAACTGCAAATCACCAACGGTAGTGGAGCTGGTTGCCAGGCAAGTACACGTAGAACGAGACTTTATGTATTTAATGCTGTCAATGACAGCTTGCGAGGGTGGGCGCTTCAACCATCTCTTCGAAACTTTTGAGAGCTCGCCCTGGTCTTCCTTCAGTCTCAGTGCTTTGTCTGGGAACGTGAGGAAAGCAATTGCAGTATGCCATGCTCTATTCCAGTCCACCACCTGCCTCTCTAGCCCATATGACGCATGAGGTTGCTGTTGTTGCGGATAGTGCAAGCCCGCATCATCTGGGGCGCAATGATATGAGCGACACTTTCCAGCCGGAAGGTCAGAGACGACAGCTTGAAGAATGCGTTTGCGACTGGAAGATGACGGCAGTAGATTGTAGGCCATACCAACTAGCGTATGAGGGAAAATTAGCGGCTGCGTCAATTGTTATGTTTACCTGTGTAGTAACATATCTAGTAAGGGAGCGAAGGACTTTTGTCCAGCTCCATGTACCTGCCAAGGCACGAAGGATATGTTCAGTTATAAAACAGATTCCTGAACAAAAACAACAAAAAACGCTGGCAAGGCAAGAATTAAGACAGGCCACTACCAAATATAATTCCCGCTTTTTACGTAACACACTATATCTGATTGGGGGCAGCTTCTATCAGATATTGTCGAACGATGCCGTCTACGGCCGTTACGTTTGGGGTCCATAGTGACTTCGAGAATATCCCAGCAGTACCTTTCGG
>JAGYHZ010000406.1:0-10974 GCA_024244195.1 Ascosphaera aggregata | reverse complement strand
CTACCTGTACCGTGGTGAATGATCATCCCCTCCCTATCATCCATCCCCTCCACCTCTCTCCTTACGGTGGCCTACTGCCCCTGACGATGATCTGTACGCTGGACGGGATCGGGACGCCGCTGTCACGTACCCATCTGTCTTCGTCGGCATCTGGACCAGTCTAAGCTTCCTCATGCCGAGACCCAGGCTAGAGTCAACGTGAAACTATTCACTGAGAGAGCACTCAACCTGTCAGAACTTGTTGCAACCTGGAAAGAGCACGGTATTTGGCCGATTAGGCATCTTGCTGGGATTGAGATCTGCGGTAACAGGGAGCCGGCATTGGTTGCCATTCTGCAGGTGGGAAGTTTGCAGCAATTGAACCACAAGGACAACCGATTATCATACGACCTTTCGGGGGAATAACCCCGTCTGCCAAATCAGATCGTGGCTAGCTCTTTGGCGTCTTCTATTGCTGGATAGCCCGCGAATCCCTGTTCTACCTGGTTCGTCATCTTGTCCGGTGCTTCTTTTCTCTTCTAGTCTACGGGAAACGAAGGTGTCACCTTACGTGGTTAGTGGAGCAATTATCGAAGCTGCACAAGGTATCGCAAACAATCTTGTCAACTTCCTTGATGCGCGTGTCACGAGATTGGTAAGGGCTTGCAAATCTTTGGAATACAACTGTTAACCTTCTCAGCTCGTTGACGGAGATCTGATATAAATGAGCTTGGTGAGCTTATTCGCTATTCTCTGACCGGGAGCTCTGAGCTTGGTTGTGTCCGCTATGAGCCGGCTTTCTTTTCATCCTTACTGCGCATAAATCCACTAATCATGGCGCTTTTCCATGCAGATCCCTTCGCAAAGAAGTCATCCTTTACTTCTTTATATGATCAACCCAATCCCTTTGTGCAAGTACCCTTCATTCGACGAAAATTGGAGATGACGACTATTGCGGAACGGCGCCGTGCTGCCGCCAAGGAAGCTAGCCATTATGTCTTCAAGGTTGTCAAGTCCGGCTGGAGTTACGATTCTATACGGGGGTCTGAAGGCAAAGGTTGTAACCACGAGCCTTCAGCAACTATTCCACTATCTCGGGAGCAGCTCGACCGCGTTGTAGGATGGAGAGACCGCGGCTGTGATACCGATAGCGACATAGAGGATGTCAACGAAGAGGCAGTCAAGAAGAAGCAGAAGAAGTTCAGGTCCAAGTCTCACGATGAAAGAGCTCGACGTCAAAGTCAGCTAGAAGCCAACCTCGCTGCAGCAAGACAGGCTAGATATGTGGTGATTGCAGAAAGAAGAAAAAGACGACGACAGATCGAACTTGATGAAATGGCATGGAACGAAGGTCTGCGACTCTGGATTAATCAGCGCGACGCCTGGACCGGTGCAAAACTGCGGGGAAGAGCTTCCTGCCTGCAAAAAGACGAACGAGAACCTGAAGATACGGATTCTGAGGCATCTTCTCTCATTACGCCTGTAGATACTTTGAATATGACCATTGGCTGCGAGGCCAAGGCCGCTCACAGTCAGCAGCAAACTCGGGAAATGCCGTCATCAAGCTCGACATCAATTCCAGTTGACCGATCTACTCATACTGCGGAGAGGGTTACGAATAACCAAGTTACAAAACCACCACTGCCCCAGCAAAGTGACGAGCCTGCTGCAGTCTGTGTTACATACACCTCGAACACGGACGCGGTCGGTTATACAGTCAACGCAGATGAGCCAATTATACCAATCATGCGTCCCTACCTACCCAGGTCAAATCCGCTGGTTGCTTCTATAAAACCATCAACCTACCAGTCTATTTACACGAAAGTTGTTAAACAGGGGATGACCCCCGCTGTACCTATCAACTTGTCAGACATGACAAAGGCGCTTGTCGAAGGATGGAAACAGGATGGAGAATGGCCTCCTCCTGCAACTGCCCCAGTAGCAAATACTCGAAATACAGAAAAGGGGAACCCCAAAAGTAAAAACGGTACTGGAAGTGCTGAGTCGTCTACGCCGCCTAAAGCTACTCGACGGCTGAGTGCTACACTGTCGGGTGCGATGAGAAAAGCATGGAATTTCAGCATGCACCCTTCATACCACTTCCACTTGCGAAGTGGTACTTCTGGAACGGCACACCCATCGTCTGAACAAAGTAAGGGTTCCGGCGCTGTTCAAGTTCAGCCAGAGAAGAAGGACGTCAAAATCGATGCCGATGCCAATCAGAGCAACGAGAGGAGACATAGCATCGCTGAGCCTGTTGTACATGCTTCGCTGAATGATGATATGCATCTTTTGCATCCAGTACATTCCGTCGTCTCCGATCCGGGCTCTTCAGTGCCAGGGAGTATTCCGGTACTTAGCCCGGTGAGCTCGCAACCCCCCGCATTAGGATGAGTTATAAGATGCCTATAGATCGAATCATATGGCATTCAACGAGGCCTTCTTTGGAGTCATTGTTTTCTTTCATTCTTGGTATTTTCAATTGCCACCGGTGGCTTCCTAATCTGTGCCAGGATCTCATAATAATAATATCCACGAGCAAATCTTGTCTATACAAAGCGACTCTGTTTTTCCAGAGAGCATGTCACAGTTTGTACACTTCCATTGTGAGATGATACTCATACTGTACTCGAACGAACAAAGTTTTTCATTCCAGAACACCCCCTATGATGAACGGGTTTCCGTTTCCTGGCGGATGTTTGCCACAATTTCAAATTGACATCTGCGTTGAGCTCCTTTCACGAACCTACGGAACATATCAATGGTGGCTTCTATTCTCAATGCCTGTATTGTTGTACGTTTTGGTTCAGTGCGCACATCTCGGGAGATGCGTATCAGACCCCTCGCCCTTTTCCTATTGAAAATTGCACCCCCCTTGCTTCTGCCGTTATCTTCCATTATAGCAGATTGAAAGAGTGCCGGCCGCATCATGACAGAGAGGTGATAGGAAGGAGTGGTTAACAACGTACTTGTGAAGGTCACACACATGTAGATCGCATAGTCATACGGAGGATCCCTTGTCATTGAGTAAGAGAATCGAAGTTAGCAACCACTCAGGGTTTGAACGTGTGGTAGTAGAATTACACATGTAAGATGAGGTGATATGATATGTACAAAAAACTTGAACGCGTCGCCTTGATTTGGTGGATGAGGAACGTCGGAGACTGAATGTATACGATGCTTGGATGAGGAAAAAATAAAAATGACAAGCCAGGTGAGGCGGGTGACGGTCAGAACATGATGCAGGAGAGATCGCATTCATTGTCATATGGTCGGTAATGAGGAAGGTGCTTAAACTACGGCCTAACCTCTCACGAGTGCTGAATCTTTTTTCTCTTGATCACCTACCGCAAATCCCCAGCTGCGCATCTTTCTTCTCTTGAATCTCTTATCACCGTACTTCTCATCAAATTTCTTGATCGCTGTGAGTGAGGACATATCCTCGCTGATAGATGCGGAAATTTCCTCCATCGCTTTCTCAAAGTGTGCTGGTTTCAATGTGCGGCGAGCAGGGTATTTCGGTTTCGACTCTGACTGCGATACCGACCCAGGTTCAGACGTAGAGTCACCAGCATGTGTCGTTGACGTTGACGTTGCAACAGACTCATCAGGAGCCGTTTGAGCAACATCCATCTCCTCCTTGACACACGCCAACGCAGCAGCGACACACAGGTTTTTCAAATCAGAGCCTGAATAGAATGGTGTCCCTGTCGCGAGAGTGGCTAGATTGACGCCCGCATCAAGTTGTTCGTCCTTTAGGTGAATAGTCAAGATTTCCTTTCTATCCTTCTCAGTTGGCAAATCCACAAGCAACCGTCTAGGCAACCGTCGCAAGACGGCATCATCTAAATCGAACGGTCGATTTGTAGCAACCATGATGAAAGCAGACATATCTTCCATGCCATCCCATTCACGAAGGAACTGGTTAATGAGCTCTCGGTGCACACCGCCATTGGTTCCGCTGGATCGCATACCAAGTATCGCGTCCGCCTCATCTATAAAGACGATACATGGACTCAGCTTCTTCGCGAGAGTGAAGATCGCTTTCACATTCTTCTCACCCTCGCCGACAAACATGTCGTAAACGTCGCTGCCGCTGATCTCGAGAACCGTCGCACCGCTTTCTTTGGCGACGGCTTTGGCCAACATGGTTTTCCCTGTTCCAGGCGGTCCGTACAGGAGACAACCTGGGATCTTATCTGTAGCGAGAACACCGTACGTGAATGCGTCGGGTCTAATTAGTGAGAGACTGGTCAATGTCCTCAGAGTGTCCTTGGTCTCGGCTGGGACATGGACGTCGTTGAATGTTACTCGGATGTTTTTCGCATCAACCACTCCACCAAGAAGCTTCTGTTCGTGGGTGTTGCATTTCTTATGCAGTTCTTTAAGTTTCATCTTCCGCTGTTTCTCTGCCTGTTGCAAAGCGGCTTTCCGACCTTCCTCAGTCCCTAGCTGTACTGGCAAATGAGTTACCGTAGGCAATGAAGCGCTCTTCACGTATGTGGACAGCCATTCGTCCTTAAAGGCGTCACCTTGTTCACTGATTTCTATAGCCTGCCTAACATCCGCAGGCTGAATTTGCCCGGTGTTCCCTCTTTGGGCATATAAGCCCAAGGCTATCCCAGCGATTTTGTGTACTTTCCTGTATGACCAGAAAGCATCCGAGATCTTGATCTGTTTGAGGAATTCCTCGCTCAAGCCTATACTCGCGTCGGATGCGACGGTATCATTCTTAGCCCAGTCTTCCAGCCCAGCTAGAATCTGACCACGCAAGTGTCGCAGATTGATATCCTTAATTCGAATTCTCTCGTCCTCTTCAAACACCTTTTTCACTTCACCTTTAGACATATTCGGAACAACCACAACTGTTCTTCGGAACCCGCCCTCATAAGGTAACGAAGAGACATGAATACCATGCTCAATGCTTCGCGAGTAGGCTTCTGCGGATTTGAAAGCTTCATCATCTAGCTTCGGAGATGAAGTTGAGACTAAGCTTATTCGTTGACCGCGTTGTCGACGGTCACGAATCACTCGCTCCATTATCGTGAGAAACTGCCTGCCCTCGGGCACATTTGCTATACCATCATAGTCTTGAATTTGAATGATCAGACTATTTGAGAACTCAGTTTGGCTTTTCAGGAATGCATCTTTGCTCGTCTTTGTCTCCAAGGACGCTAATTTTGCGTCTAACTGTGCTCTATCAACGCCGTGAGTCCTAGCAGCATCAACCATTTGCTCCACTACCCTTTGCATCACAGGATACAGTGCTTCGCTACCTCTATCAGCGTTGATAAAGTTCGCCATAGGAAATACTGCAGACCCCATTTCCGGAGCGCCGGAATTATGCGACTTCAACAGTGGCAATATTTTGATAAAATTAGGGAGATTGCTTTTGAATCCGGGTGAGATCTCCATGCCGTCGTCGGCAGATTCCGATTCCACTTCTGAGCCGTCAAGTTCATCGCCATCCTCGTCATCTCGATTCGTCTCGCCCAACGAGTTGTGATCAGGTCGATGGACTTTAAAGCCTAGCCATGCCATTCGTGCCAAAAGCGAGTCGTCCAATTTAGAATTGTCCCTGGTGGGAAAAGGAGGGCCCGACGTAACATCCTTGAGTGTATTTGGTTGCGGTATGGAGTCGAACAAGTGGGCAAAGATATCGCCAATATCGTCCGCACTGAGTGTTAACAGATTCGCGCAGTCATCATGAGCGAGCTTGAGCAAAATGCGATTCAGAAAGGTTATGCCACCCGCGCTCGGGTATTGGAGATGTAGATTAGCCATGACCTGTAATGGATTCGCGATGCCGAGTTTAGATCGGCAGTGAAGTAACGAAGCGCTAAGCAATGGGTGAAGCTCATGATAGAGTGCTGGATGGATTGTATATCGGGGTAGTGAGGCAAGATGTGGAGTGGAAGATGCGCCGTGTGATTGCGACTCCTTGATGGCAACGAAGTTGTTAAGAAGGGCTAGCTCTAACTTTTGCCCAGAGAAGATAGTTCGCTCACTAAACCAGTGAGGTAGCTCAGCCGACTCAAGTAGTCCCTCTAACCTTAAGAGCATCAGTCCTTCTTCATCGAGACTGATATGTCTGTTTCTAGAGTTGTCAAGATGATGGAAATATTGACCTTCATCATCGTCATCTTCGTCGTCTGGATTTCTGGCATTTGCTCGTGCTCTGTTCGGATATTTCCGCCATCCGCGCAACGACCTCCTAGAAGCAGATCCATAAGGACTGGAATGAGGTTTGTGCACATCTGAAGATGTCGGTTGCGATTCTTTTGCAGCATCGAATTCTGTTTTGTCCGACTCGGTCTCCGAGGAAACCGACCATGATGATGGCAGTGACAGCGACTTGCTGGAGGACACTGTCGTCGGTATTGAGGAAGAAAATGATCTGTGAGTAACGGACAAGTTCACATTATAGATCCTTCTTCTTCTGTATGCTACCAATTGAGCTGGCGCATAAGCACGTGGTAGTCTGGTCAATGCCTTTGAGAGAGCTGTAGTGGCACGATTAATAGGAACGACAGAGCCGGAGAGCAATCGGCATTGCATTGCAGAACCGTTTGTGGGTGGAAGAAAGGAATAGAAGCTGATAGATGCTTGCAAAGAATGAAGCAATCACTGATGCAAAGCTATTTGAAATAGTGAGATGATTCCAATGTCGAAGGCGATAATACCTGACAACTTCAATGTCGTCGTTGATGCTCTGCTTTTCAGATTATGTCACAATCGCTCACCCTCGTCACTCATGATTTTTTTTTTGACAGCGTATCGGACATGGACAAATATTGTTCCAGTCGGTGACGTCATGTACCCCTTTTCCTTCTCCCACACATCAACATTTCCTGCATCCAGAAGGAAGGGCATGTTTATGCATGCATTTACAGGTGTTAATGCTGCTATTGAATAGGCATGGGAATTTGGTTTTGGGATATCATGTTGTGAGAGAATACAATCAAGGAAAGACTTTTGTTACTGGTAGAGGTAGGAACGTAGTAAACAACGTACGTACGTACGTCCGTTCGTGTTAAGTAAGGGAGATTTGATTTGAGCGTTTCGATTTATCGAAATGCTATCTTACGAGCTACCGAAAAGCATCCTCAACTTCACTCACTGTCACTACTCTCGTACTCTTCGTTCCCCTCAAGCAACTTCCTTCTTTTGCTACTTTCAATAGCCCCCCGTATGTTGTTTTCTCTTCTTCTCTCGAATCCGCTCTTAGTACTGATTCTTGTTCTTCTAGCCGCCTTCTCCAACTCCTTGGCATCGGTCTTACCCTTCAGCGCTGATGGTCGGCGAATAGCAACGCCATGCTGCTTAAGATCCTTTTTATCCTTCTTAGATAGTGAAGGTAGGGCATCCATTAACCACTTTTGTATTCCACCCTCGCCCTGTTTGACATCACGAAGTTTCTCACTGGCTGCGATGACGTTGGCGATGTTCTTCACGTAAGGGATGTCTTCCTTTGTATAGAAAGTGATAGCCATACCGCCAGATCGACCCGCCCGTCCAGTTCTACCTGCACGATGGACGTATGAAGCGGCAGTGGTAGGGATGTCATAGTTGACGATGCCGTTTATGCCTCTGAAATCAACACCTCGACTTAGCAGATCTGTGGTGATGAGAATCCATATCTCTCCCTTTCGAAATTGCGTCATGATGGCTGATCGTCGCGTATCCGAGAGATCAGAGTGGAGGACTGCGATGCGAGACGAACCTCCTGCCTCAGCCGGTATATCATACATGAGTTCAGAATAGAGTGCCACTGCACGAGCTATTGTCTGCGTGAAGATGAGGAACGGAGGCCGTAAGTGCATCTCCTGCTGTTGAGAGCCATTGGTGGCGCGGATTAACCCTGAAGGGCGAATAATCTGTCTTAACCCAAGCAACTTTCCTTGCTCTGTGGCCGCGTAAATCAACTTGTGAGAGACATTAGGAATAGCCGTGTCTTTGATTCCCACGACTATCCGTATAAGATCGCTCTCCCCGGGAAAGTGAAGCGTCTCTCTACGTTCTTTAATCGTCGCCTGCATTAGCTCTTCAATGTTCGAGCCTATGGTGGCAGACCATAGACCGACATGGAGATCCGGATTAGTGCACGCATGCCAAATTGCAAGCGTCTGCTCTCGGAACAGGGGGTCAAGAAGAACATCCGCTTCGTCAAGAATCAACGAGACGACAGATGGGAGTGGATTCGCAGGATGCGTCTTGTTTCCTGTTAACGAGTTGACGAGGATAAGCGGTGTGGACACGATGATATCGCATTTTGTAAGAGGAGCTCGAGATGCTGTTTTTATACCCTTCACTCGAGTGTCGCTATCCTCCACCTCATCCTCATTATCCTCGGATGCAAACTCATCGTCGGATTCGATAGAATTGTCACTATCGTCGCTATTCTTCTTAGCATCCTTTCCTTCGTCATGCACACTCTCCAAGAGTCTCATCCCCTTCTTCATAGCAGTAACCTTGACCCCTAGACCTTTTGCCAACTTCCTCCCTTCGTTGACGATCTGGCCGACCAACTCCTTCGTGGGAGCAAGGACAATCGCAAAGATATGCCGCTCTTCCGGGTTTTCATGATGCTTCCGCATAACCTTACTGATGAGCGGAATCATAAATGCTAGGGTTTTCCCACTACCAGTAGGGGCAACAACCAGAACATCCGGCTCGTTGGTTGCATCTGGCATCGGTGGAACTGATCGCTCATGTGTCTTGACGTCAACTTGCGGGCAGTCGCCAAGGAGCAAAGGTAGTGCAGCAAGCTGCACTTCGGTGGGCAAAGAATACCCCTGGTCGGCAATATTCCTAGCAAGACGGGGAGAGATGCGATACCGTGACCGAAGCGGAGCAAACGACGTCAACGATGGTGGGTACATTAGAAGCGCCTTCTTAATCTGCTTTCTCGTCATGGGTGGAGTAACAACTTGTTTCTTCTCCTTGTTGCTCTTCTTTTTCTTCTTCTTTTTCGACGATTCATCTTTGGAGGGAGCAGCTTTCTCAAGTGCTTCCCTCGCTGACGTTCTAAGATCTGTAATTTTGATCTTATGGGAATTCAAAATTGCCCTCCTTTCCTCTTCAGCCAAAACATCATCCACGTTGTCACACCCCTTGTCTGAATCGCTATCACTTGCATTCTCCCTAGGCTCTTCGTCCTTTCGGTGCTTCTCTTTCTTCTCCTCATGTCCTGCTTTTCGACTCAGGCTGCCAAAGAAATCCAACTCAATATCGTCCTTGGTAACATGATTCTCACGCTTCCGTTTCCGCACGTTCTTCTCACTTTCTCGCTCCAGCTTCCTGCCCTTTTCTATCATAAACAGCTGGGGTGTGACGGCTTCACCTGCTGACGGCAATATTGAACTTTGAGCAATCTGTTTCGCCTGCGCTGTTGCGCCGGCAGACTTTAACTTTGTCGACCGCGTGAGTAATTTGAACGCGTCCATTGCGTATATCAAGGGGAAATAGAGGAAATAGGTATGGTTTCGCTCCGTACACACCTAGATAGCTGCTCAATTCCCTGCGTGAAGAAATTGACCGTTTGGGATTTCAAATATCACATCGATGCGATAATTTTTTATGCGGTCGATTTGGGAGCAAGTTGCATCACGTGAATATTGCTTATCAGCACGTGATTACCATCTAAATGCCGGTGCACCAGTAACTTTCGCAGGCCATTAACACCTTTTTTTTATGGAACAATTGTGATCGGAGAGATTCATGGGAAATGTAGGCTATATATGGAGTGCTGTGATGAAGGATTACCGTCAGCGAGTGTGGAAGACGCTGCAATCTAGATATGTTGCTGCCGCTTCGTCATTCTTATATTCTCCGCTGTGTTGTCGATTCCCGCCGCTGGAGGAAGTGATAAGAGGGCATATGTAGCCGGCTGATTTACCGGACTCTCTTGTCACTTTTCATCGACGAAGTCCTGGTCCAATATTTTACCTTACAAACTGTGAAGAGGAGGAGAAAGAAGGAGAGGATCAATATGTCTGAACATACTCACTCTCATGAAGGACTGTCGCATTCCCATGCCCATGATGCAGGTCCGCATGGCCATACTCATGAGATTCTTGACGGGCCAGGGTCATACCTTCATCGAGAACTGCCCATCATTGATGGTCGAGATTGGAAACAGAGAGCATTTACGATCGGTATTGGAGGGTAGGCAATGACATATATGTGAAGTTTACTTTTGCTTTTGTTGATCGTATATCTCGCTACAGACCTGTCGGGTCAGGCAAGACGGCCTTGATGCTTGCCCTGTGCCTTGCATTGAGAGATAACTACAACATCGCTGCCGTGACGAATGACATTTTCACAAGGTTGGCAATCTTATTCAGCCTGCAAAAATAATAGGACCATCCATCTGATTCGCGTCTTGAACAGAGAAGATGCTGAATTCCTCACCCGCCACAAGGCCCTCCCTGCATCCCGTATTCGCGCTATCGAAACGGGTGGTTGTCCACATGCTGCTGTACGGGAAGACATTTCTGTAAATCTCGTCGCCCTTGAAGCGCTTCAGTCCGAATTCGCGACTGACCTCTTACTGATTGAATCTGGTGGCGATAATCTTGCCGCAAATTACTCTCGTGAACTCGCCGATTTCATCATCTACGTTATCGACGTTGCTGGGGGTGACAAGATCCCACGGAAAGGAGGACCAGGCATCACGGGAAGTGATCTCTTAGTCGTGAATAAGACTGACCTTGCGAAAGCAGTGGGTGCAGATCTTGGGGTCATGGAGAGAGACGCAGGAAAGATGAGGGAGGGTGGGCCTACCGTCTTTACGAACATGAAGGATGGTACAGGTGTTAGACATGTCGTGGAATTAATCTTGAGCGCATGGAAAGCTAGCGGTGCGTATGATTTGAGCGTTGAGAGGTGGAACAATGGCGCTGAGAGGGAATCCGGAAAGATTGAATAGGTGTAGTGTGTCGACGCACAACCAGTGCCAAAAACAATATGGCTATGTCCTATAATTGAAAATAG
>JAGYHZ010000405.1:0-10976 GCA_024244195.1 Ascosphaera aggregata | reverse complement strand
CACAACAAGCAGCGCCACCACCACCACCACCACCACCATCACAACCATCACAACCATCACATCCATCACATCCACCTGTGCAGACTTTTGATTACACGCACCCGGACAATATCAAGGCTTTAGCGAACGCGGCTGCCGCTGATCCCCCAAAGAGACCACCAGCTAATATGTTGGGTGTGCAGGAATTGCGAAGTAAGATTCAGCTGCGAATTGGCATAGTTCTGATGGATTGCAAGGCTGACTTTTTCCCTTTCTTCTTCCTTCTCCCCGCTATGAACAGTGCGCCATGTCCGCATACAAGATCTTCTCTCTGTACGAGGGCATGTATCACCGCTGCCGCCCGAAATAGAAGTTCCTCTGCCGCGCGTCGAAGAGATTAAGATGATATACATGTCGTACGCTAATGGCATCGACAAGTTTCTCGAATGCCATTGGTTCGAAACGAAAGGCCTGGCGTACCTATTGGAAAATAAATCACTGCTGTCACAGTACTCTGCTCTACTGGACGGATTCAATGACAGGAATATCCATGATCCAAACGTTTTGGCCCAGGTTGAAAGTCGCGAAGCGTCGGTAATCTGGAACACCTTTACTCTATGTCGTTCTGCTCACGCAAGAATATTAGCGGATGACGGAAGCGCAACGCCGTCAAATAACGACCCGGAACTACTTTATGCCGTGAAGCGACTCTCCGTCATTGAGACGATGTTGACTGGCAGTCATCTGGAGACGAATCCCGTTGATCTTAATAGTTACCCAGAGTCAGATCCTACATACAGATTGCCAGGGTTGGGAGGGCAAATCAAGATACGCGAACTTGAATTCTGGCAATCGATTGGTCGGTTTCTAGTATTCCCCGGTGATGATGATCCTAACGACGATACCGCACAACGAGAAAAGGAGGCTGCGCTATTGACATGTCGAGGGCTACTTGATACGTTCGAGAACAGGGATGTTATTTACTCGATTGCCATTGCCCGACATATCGCGAAGTTTCAACCCGGAAAGATAAAGACAGTACCAGCGACGGCCGATGAGAGGGATGCTAGCTCCAAGCTGTACGTTGCCTGTCGATTTCTGGAGGATGAAAGCCGGGGGAAAGGAACAAATCAAGTCATCAAAAGAGTGGCAGGTATGATTGTCAAGTATTGGGAGGATCCTGCATTGATGATGTGATAGAAGAAAGCAAAAGAGGCCATATCTTTGGCGATATACAACTCAGTTGGCTCTTTTCAAGTCATGCGCTCTTCTCACTAGATCTAGAATTGTGCGCATATGTATCTCTAACATTTTTCTTTTTCTTTTACTTTTTTTTCTTTTTTTTTTTCTTTTTTTTTTCTTGTTCTTCACTTTATATCTGCTCTTCTTCGTGTCCGTTTATAGCGTGCGCTTCGCCTCTGGCCTTGCTGGCCTTTTTGCATCAGAATACACATCAACTAGTCGAAGCAGGATCATCAGTGTATATTTACCTATACGCATGCATATATATCTGCTTCCTCCTTCTATCTCGAGATATCTTCGCCTTTTTCTCGTCAAGCCTGTTTTTATCGGCAACACCCAACTATTCATAAACATCAAGCGGGCCCAACGGGGCTGTAATCTGGCTAATGTGGTCCATAACTTAAGAAATAAAGCTGGTTTGTATTCTTCTCATTAATCCTATCCCTTGAGCATGACCTATTTCAGTAATGTGTGCGAACATGATCAAAGGGAGAATGAATATAGAACTGAAGTAATCTATCAAGCCAGTTATTTTAGTCTCACCTGAACCATCCGACCTGCATTCAGACCGACGAATATATCGATATAGCGGTGCTTGTCTAGTAGTTTGCATGCAATTCCCTTTTTCTTAGGAATGCTCACTCTCCAAATCCCATAGGTTGGTAGTGGCGGCGGCACAGCTTTGGCGAGGCTGCTGCCAACAAAATAAGACTAAATATCTTTGGAGTTATCATCTTGAATTCTACTTGTTTTGTCGGATATGTTCAGTCTGAGTACGAGTGAATTGTTGTTCGAGCTCCGAGATTGTTGATTAATATTAAAGGAGAAAGAGCTGGCCTTCTCAGTTGGTCTCCAGTGCCTCAACATGTCATTTTCTCCCCAGAGGCGTTGATGATTCCAAAGACTATGTGGCTACCAATCTCAGCATCGACCGGACCGATTCCTGCAGACTTTAATGATTGCATCCTTTGGTGAGGACAATGTAGACGGTCTGCTGTCATCATGACCTTTCCTAGACTGTTCAAAAATGATCATAAGTGAACTATCGTAGTGAAGAAACTGCGTTGTATCAGGAGGGTCTTGTTGCTCACCATGATATAACACGCTGCAACAACATCTCTCAGCCAATACTTTATCGCGTGAACATCTTTCTCTCTTCCTCTCCAACTTGCTACCGGGTGATTACCATTCCTGTTTCCCGAAGCAAGCACACCAACTCCATATGGAGGATGCATTCGACACCGGGCCAGTGCTCGATGCTAGATAGGAAGTGTCCTGAGCCTGTTGGACTGACCCAAACGAATTGCTGCAGGAATGAACTGTTGGAACATGTCTAATCTCCCTGCATATGCTGTGCTTTGGCCATGACCGTTGTGCTTCGCACACCTGAAGAGTACACAGAAATGTATGCAGGGGTTCCTTTACCTAGGGAGCCGATGTTGCTCGACTTGTTCAGCCCATCGTGGAATAACAAAAACACCACATTTCCAACCCGACGACTTGTTGTAGAAGAATCACTGTCATCGTAGAGCAGTATTCTGATAGCCAGTAGTTTGGAAGAATATTCGTCTGCGTGCATGTGCGTAGTCCATCTCCTTTGCCGCTTACCCCTGAGTTTGCCGCAGTTACGCCGCGTATTCCTCCATTTTCAACGTCACCTCATCTCATCTTCCTATGCCGATGGTGACGTTGACCTCGAGAGGTACAACGATATAACTTCGTTTTCATCAAAGAAGAGCAGACTGGAAGTTCAAGCACAGTCTCTTCTCAACATGGATCACTTTAGTCTCGCTATTCCCAAGTTTTCTCACGCGACCAGCAGCTCCCCGTCTTCGTCGTCCGCAGCATGGACACACATTACCTCATCAACGGGACATGCCAATCTCATGGTTGAATTCTGTATCCAAGGCTCCGGCGGGTTCTCACAGAGAAGCCGTACTATGCGAGTCAGTAGAGATCAAGAGGTTCTTGAGAATCTTGATTTGAATTGGCTGGCTCGAATGCATGAAGTGAGCTGCAGTATGGGTACCCGTGCTGGCACCGGCATTGCTGCGGGCCCTAGTTACCAGGGCGGCAAGACACTCAGCGCTGTGATTGTAAAGTCGCCCTGTCTAGCTGTGAGATACCAAGTTGGGCAGCAGGTAGGGATATCTTTAGCACACGATAGCGCCAGATTCTTGGGATTGACATGAGCATCATTACTTCGGCAGATTCGCAGGTTCCAGATCAAGTTTGGATCTGATGCGGACTTTGCAAAGGCTGTATCGATCTTAGCAGATGCAGGATGCCCAATAACTGAAAGCCCAATCACTCACAAACAAGCCCACATGCAGTCACGACAAGTCCGACCCCAGGTGGAGCACCACACACAATTAGCAGTTGAATTGCCTGCGCCGTCACCCGATCCCTTCACGAACCAAGGCCAATCCCAACTGCCCGCCACCGTGCCGCCGGGTTTGACAATGGGAGTAGCGTCTTTGCCAACATCAACTGCACTGGCTGGATTCCAAAATCCAAGTCCGGTCTCATCAATATGCTCACCTATCAAACCTTCTTGGCAACCTGGTGGCCTGTCTCTTTCTACCCCTAGTGTCAATACACAAAGTGCTCCTACGACTGCATTCTGGGAGGCCCGAAATGAAGGTAGTCAACGACCAACTACCCATGGTGGCTACGCTCCGTCCGTTATTGTCAGCAGTGGTGCGTGCACTCTACCAACTCCTGGTTCAAGCGGCCGTGGTGACAACGGCAGTGGCGGTGGCTGCCAACTCGCGATGGCAAGACCGTCAACGGCACCTGTATCGAATTGTAATCCATTAGCGATGCCACCACCACCGCTCCCACCTTGTACTACAATGCCAACTGCTCAAAACTCTGTGGAGACAGCCTATCACGAATCATTGCCGCCGAGGCGTGAACTCCCATTTCTATCAACTAAAAAAGGTAGTAATAGTGCTTCCCTCATAACAAAGCCGGACAAGGAAAGCACCCTTCCAGCTTGCGCGAAGAATGCCATGAAGTCGCAGAAGCCCAGGATCACTCCGTTAGGAACGGGAAAAAGGAGTCTAGGCGTCAAATCAAGCCAGGTACCAACAAAGCAGAGAGCCGTAGCAGAGAAGCCGTTCAAGAGTCCTGTAAAGAGGAGGCAGACGAAGGCACAGATTGCACCTCAGGCTGTCGCAGAAACAGCGAACAGCGCTAACCCTGCTCTCATTCACCACAAAGACATGCAAGCAGCTTCTAGCGCGGCAATAGCCAAGTCAGACAACTACGACAATGACACCCTTTCCGTCGCGCCTACCAGTGTTGCGGATATGCGAGATCACACGCCCTGGTCAGGGGTAAAGGAGTCAGGGGTAACGTGCGTTCCGCAACCATCACGAGATCAAGTGGTTACCTCTCCTGTCATCAACAACGTCGTCATGCCTGCCCTACAACCGACTATGCCTTCGTCAGTCAGATTTGATGCAAATTGTCCCACAGCAGCAACAGTTCCGCAACCACCAATTACAGTAGAAGGGCAGTTACAGGAGAGAGATGAGGAGCAAACAACTATGATGCAGTCGGAGGGCGGCGTTTCTGCAGAACAGGTCGATTCCGACACTAACCCATCAAAGGCACAGACGGAACGACTAGCGACCTCAAATGGCATTCATATTCCTTCAAGTCTTACTAACGATCTGACTGCTTACATGGCAATACCAACTCCAGAACGAATGGCGGTATTGGAATCATGGGTTTGTGCGCAGCTTGAGAGTGAGGATTTTCTGAAGCTTTGTGAAGATGTTGAGGGAGTGTGGAGGAGAATTGGATATGGGTTTTAGTTGCGAGGCGACGATCTCCTAGCGCTATCTTATCATAAATTCTTAAAGTAAGTAACAAGAAATGTATACACATCTTTGATGCAAGTTTGTCGTCTCAACTCATAGGATCTTCAAAGTTTCGTCCCGCGCTCGGACTTCTCGGTATCAATGCCAATCAGGACGTCATTTCATATGCATCGGCATAACGACAGATATGACCAGCACAAGCCCAGGACATGATTGGCGTCTCACCCCGGCGGATTCTCGCTACCTTATTCATTATACTTCCTAATAGTGGACGTCGCAAATTTACCCGGCATATCACTCAGACCTGGCGAACAACTTTCTCACGGCGCAAGCTGTCCCGGAGGAATGTCTAATGCATCATTAGCAACAATATCGCTGCTGCTTGTCTATGGCAGAAAAGAAGTACAGCTGATTCAAGATCACTCAAACTGACCCAGAGACTGGCTTAAACCAACAAGTCACTCCGAAAAATCGAAATGCTCACGGATGTGACGTGAATTAAGCAGTGATAATTGATTAGAAGGAGGACTATCAACACTAAGACCATCTATCATCAAGGGAGAAGATAGAGTAAAGAATATATAGGTAAAGAAATGCACAGGGGGATTGTGCCGAAAGGGGTGCAAGCGAAGGAGTGAGACTTCGTAGCAGGTTCTTTGGGTGGAATCTGGTTCAGCAGTGCCGGGTGACATAGTGATCATCTAACAACTTGCCAGCAGTTGTTGGCACCGTGGAGAGCACTTCATATCACAACCTCCGAATCCTCATCTGTTGACTTCAACATGACAGATTGCCACTGAATGATGGCGAGCTCATTCAGGATATTGCAGCTGCATGCTCCTTATTCTTCTATTGACCATCACAACTGGATCGATCAGCGTCAAGAATTCCCAGAGATTTAAAGGACATTTGTATGATGGGAATGCCACCTATCTTCATTAATATATATGTATATATACAAGAAGTGTCATTTGCTGGATTTCTCGGCTTATCATACTAGTATGTGATGTGTAGTGTACTGAGTGGTACACTGTGTAATGTGTAATGTGTAGTGTAGTGTAATGTGAAGTTAGAAAATGGGTTACTTGAATAAAACGGTTTAAAATTAGAAAACAAATTTGTTTGTCAAAACAATTCCTAAGCTTCTCAACGCCGCATCAAAATTTCAAAGATCGAGCAGAACAATATCATTGATCGAAGACGTCAATATCAATGCCAATGACACTATTAAATCCAACATCACCGTTTCCATCTTCGTCTCGATCTTCATTTTTCTTTTTATTGCCAATCAACATTCATTCATCGCACGTTCATCTCCACCAGCACCCATGCCGTCTGGCTTGGGATCCGGGTCACCGCCAGCAGACCCGCGCGGCCAAGGTAAGCCAATCCCTGCCTAGCACTTTTAATCCAATCCGCGGTACAATTTTCGCAAGTGAAATCGGACGAGGATGTGGTCGTGTTTAAAGTATTTTGATGCTGATGCTGATACTGATGCTGGCATTCATACTGATATTGATTTCATATCTGATTTCATCTTCTTTGCTTCGACCGCACAGTGCCATACAACCCGTATCTGCAATCCCGGCCCGTCACTATATATTCGGCTGCCGTCAATCATAGCGCGCCCACTCCGCCTGTGCATCCTTTGCATCTACCATTATACTACTCGCAGACTGCGAAAGCGAACGCGAACGCGAGGGATAGCGCGGCTGCGACAGCAGGATATGTTGTCCCGGTACACAGTCAGCTAGGTTCATCATTGCCTTTTGCTCAAGTGCAACAGTTCCCAACAGGTCCAGGTCCCATTCCTGCGTATATACCCGTGCATCATCGTCCACGGGAGCAATCGCAAGCACACCGGCAGGCTCCAGCGGAATCAGATTATCGCGCATCTCCGCCGAATATTGGGATCAGTCCACCTGCAAATCATAGCTCTTCGCCATCTCATCATCAATACACGGCGGGTAGTCGCGATCCTGTCAATCTGCAGGAGACGGTATTTGGAGGAGGTGGAGGAGCTCCTCTTAACCATACATACAGCAATATGACTTCTTACGATAATAGCGCTTCACTTGGGTCAAATAGCCCCTTTCTCCCTATCAGCACCGTTCCGGTTGACACGCCGTCGAATAAGCGAGGACGGTTCGCACATACACTTGCACAGCAGAGACAGAATGAAGAGAAGCATAATCCTTTCTATCAGCCTCCTGAATTTGATCCGTTAACTTTTTCTGCGTTACCCGAAAAGAGTGAGCAAATGCTTCAACTCGATGCAAAAGAAAGAAAGGCTTTGAAGTTGCTGACTGTGTCACTTACAAGCTCCCCGAATCTACGATCACTGCGTCAAGGGTCTTGAATCCGGCGTTCCTACCGAAGTCGAGTTTGCTCTTCACCATCTCGTCATTATATCCGACGAGCGAGGTGATAAATTTCGTTTCTGCGACTTCCCCGGTTTAGCAGACTCCCTTCTCGAAGCCGCTTGGGAGCTTACTTACCTCGTCCACGGTGTTTCCTTCGAGATATCCTATGATCCCATCACACCTGATGATCGACGGATTAATGTTATAGATGGGTGCTATGGCACCCCTAACCTTCCTACGAGAATCAAAGCACTGCCAGTCGATTTGAAAGAAGATGGACTTGAACCTGTCGGATTTGGGCGGTATGCAAGGATGGTTAGTGAGGCAGCGTTGGTTATACATAATATGTCCACGCTGGAGGAGAATGCGATATGGCTCGCGGACATGGCTGTGTTCAAGGATTGGGTTATCTACACCTTGAATATGCCAGCAGTCGCGCAAGAGAGATACGTCGAGATAGTGAATAACGCGCTTGAGACAGCGGAGATGGTCGCGCCGTTCTGGACGTTTGAGAAGAATGATGTCTTGATACCGGGATTGCTTGAATGCCTAAAGTCAGGCGATAGGACACACGTCGTCCTGGCCTTGCGCATCTTTGTTTGCTGGGCTATGGATCGGCCTGATGCGAAGAAGGAAATGTGTCTCGAACAGTATATGACCGCTGAGATCTTATCGACGCTGAGCGATATTCTTCTTCTCGAACAAGACCGAGAGCTACTTTCCTCACTTCTGGATTTTTTCTATCAATACACTACTGTTTCAGCAAACGTTGCGCATATCATCCAGCTACTCGACTCCTCGATCACAACTTCTCTGATTCCACGCTTGACTAATTTACTTTTATTTGAGTCAGAACCTCTGCTAGATGAGCGCATCGATCAGGAGGAAATCAAGGCGCCTCCACCAAATGATATCCCTGACATCCCACCCTCTTTACACGCCGAGATCTGCAGATTACCTGAGCCGGAACGCTGTTCGACATGGGTGCGCACATGCTTCACAGAAGATGAGAATTGTGAGATCACTCAATTAGCTCTGTGGAACGCATATCGCTCCATGTTCGCTCACGTCAATGAACAACCACAGCAGCCACAACAAACAGGTCCGATGCCAGGTGTATCTGGATCCGCCACCACATCTCACCGCAGTACGCCACAGCCGCTTGCACCGACCCTCGGTGCTGCAGACTTCATCAACACGGTATCAACATCTTTTCCTCTAGCAGAAGCTCAGGTGATACGCGGTGAGGTCGCAAAATTCATTATCCGTGGAATTCGACCGCTACAAAATCCGATTGATTTCCAAGCCTACCCTTACCCACGATGTAAATGGCAAATTTCTGTTGCTAGCGAGGGGACAACAACCACGGCTGCGACTGTGGGAACGGGACTGAATACACGGACGGCTACAAAGTGTGAGACCAGATGTTGTCGGACATTTGACAACAATGAGCAGTTGCGCGATCATGTCTACGAAGCTCACCTTGGTTTGGCGAGGGATAATGAAGGGAAGTGGATTATTGGGGATGACATGAGACCGCAGAATGTTTGTCTATGGGATGATTGTACGGAGTATCGGTACAACCCTGTGTCGGCTCCCGGACAACAGCAGCAGCAGCATCGGGTGGAAGCTGTGAAAACATCGACTCTGGTTAATCACTTCCTCACGGAACATATGCCTTCTCCCCATCTACGCGACTTGTCACGGCCTCCACCACCTATACCACCACGTCCATACTTGCAGAAAAAAGTTGAAAGAGTATTCGAGTACTACCCTACGCCAGCCGATAAAGAACCGCTCGGAATAGCGTATAAGGCGTTGCTTGTGATGAGGAATGTTATGAGGAACTTACCGCCTGATCCGCCGAGCCGGGGATCCCTTGCATCGTCTGCTAACCGATTTGGGGAGGGTGATAGCTGTAAAGGGAGAGGTAGCAAAAGTCGAAATCATCAGCTATTTTTCTCTCAACGACGGAAGCTATTGGAGACGGCTGACTATAATCTGGCGCTGAGGAAAGAGATATTCGAACTAGTTAATGAGATTAGAAGTTCATAATTGAAAAGGGGTTATGCAGGGATTACAAACGTACTTTTGTGTACTACTAGAGGTTCAAGCGATGCGGAATGTCGATCTTCAAGATCAATATATCTAGAATACAAAAAAAAGGTTGACAGACGAATTTCGACGAAAAAGAACAGTTGATAATAAACGATAGGAGAAAAAATAGATGGAGCCGCGGGGAATCGAACCCCGGACCTCTCCCATGCTAAGGGAATATTATACCACTAAACCACGGCCCCTTTGACCATTTTCTATTCGTATGGAGATCTCACACATCGCAAGTTCGCTCAATATTTCCCTTCCATTATCTACCTCATCATCACCAGCTTCACACATCCTCATCCTCCTTGAAATTCAAACTCACACTATTCACGCAGTGTCTCTCATCAGTAGGCGTGTCAAATCCCTCGCCCTTAAAAACATGACCTAAATGCCCTCCGCATTTCGCACAACAAATCTCTGTCCTGGCCGTGCCCGGCAATGAAAGATCCTCATGTCTCGTTACTGCCCCCGGAATTGCATCATAGTAGGCAGGCCAACCGCATCCTGACCTAAATTTGGTATCGGCTTTGTAAAGTGGTGCATTGCAGCCAGCACAGGTGTAGACTCCCGTTGATGGATAGTGAGCGTTGAATTTGCCTGTGCCCGGGGCTTCAGTGCCTTTTTTACGTAGGACGCGGAATTGTTCTGCAGATGACGGGAAATGGTTAGAAGTGTTCACGTATCGTGAATGGAAGAGATGACTGAAAAAGGAATTTCTCGGCGTCGTAGATCACGGATATGAATACCAAAGACTGGGTTCCTCCTTACCTGGTGAAAGAACGGCTCTCCATTCATCATCTGTGCGCTTGTCCGATGCCATCTCGCTGTACTTCTCCAAAGTGGGTGCGAACGAAGTTGAGAATAATCTCAGCCGATGGTCAGATTGAGGGGATGGCAGGACAGAAAAGACAGAAATCCCCCCTGTGGCACACATGAAGATTGCGTGCTTCTGTCGCAATCGGTCGCGAGCACTTTCATTTACTGTCGAGTTTCCTCCTCCGGTGGCGACGCTGAAAGATAGCTGAGAGCCAATTCGTAACAAGGGACGAGGAAAAGCAAAAGTAGAGGTTAGGTTGCGACGAAAGGATTTGTGCGAAAAGGTCATATTGCGGATGTGTAGCTCGTTGTGTGACCTTTGCTGGCTGATTGTATAGAGTGGATTGGCTTGGTCACTACTGGCTTCAATCAGAGAGAGCTTGAATTGATAAGGATTCCAACATCTAGTAGATTATGCGACGAAGACATAAGAGGATACAGTCAATGACAAGATGTGACACATCTCCGATTCCAATGTCGAAGCCAGATATCTGTCAAAATCACACAAAATCCGATAGATACAGTGGCCTTGAAGGATTATATATATATGCCTTTACATCGCTCAATACCCTATAAAGAACTTTGTCATGGGAATTTCAGTCGTCTCAGTGAGGGACCTGATAACAAGTACACTTCTCATCGC
>JAGYHZ010000404.1:0-10989 GCA_024244195.1 Ascosphaera aggregata | reverse complement strand
AGCCTCGACAAATTGACCTCCACGGTCTGGGACTTCAGGTTCTCGGATGTCAGCCGTCTTAGAAGCCTGATAGATCTGGCCGTCTCACCCTGGTCCCACAGGACTTGGGCCAACTCAAACTGAGCTGCGATATTGACCGACAGACCTTGTTGGTTGCAGATGGGCGCCAATTTCATCAGGAGGACGGCTGACTTCATGGCCACCTGTAGTTCGTCGTGATCCCTGCTAATGCGAAGGGACTCCTGAATAGTACGGAACTGCAGTTCTCGACTAATCCGAGGATTGACTTTGAAAAGACTATTGGTGGATGAGCTGCGCGCCAAGGACGAGAAGAGCGCTTCACGGCAGAAGAGCAGTTCCTTAATATCGGCAAAGCTGGATGGGGTCAGCATGCACTAATGATGCTGAGACGATGATGGATGCAAACACACCTTTCAAATTTCAACCAATGATTCCTCGCAATCATATGGTCCCATTCGTCTCTAATTTTGCCCGGGTCACTCGATATAATCTCATCAATTTCGGCAAGACTAGCTAGAGCGCGCATGCAGTCCTTCAGTCCAGACAACGAATGAGTGGACATAAGCTGATTGCTAACGGCTAAGAATGAGTCATCAATAGTGCGATGAAGCAATTTGTCATCGTTCTGAGTGTTTATGCACTTAAGCACTTTAAAGACATTAGAGGTAGGCGTCGTATACGTGGAAGGGACAGGAATATCCCACTGTTGTAAGTATAAAGCCGTAGAAAGCATAGCTTCCTCATCAGGGACACTATTGCTCGCGGATAGGATATCGTTAGCAAGACCCTGAAAATTCGTCTCGTTAAGTGCCTTAACAAGCTGTAGTTCAGTGACGCCAGCAGGTCCTTCGAGCAGTCGTATATCCGCGTCGTAAGTTGCAGTCTGGAATGACAGCTTCTGAACAGCAGAACCAGAGGTGCTTAACGCGCGCAAGATCGCTTCGGGAGATACATCTTCCTCAAGACCATGATTAAGATCGGGATCATCGATTGAGCTATAGATTTGAGCAAGGAGCTCGGCAGGTAATGTGGACGCTACGCCTGCAGAGCTCCGCCTTGAAGCTGTCGCCAGGTGCGAAAAATGGATCTCAATGAGTAGAAGTGCGGTTTTGTACATCTCACAATGCCGGGCCGCCGATGCGGCCAGTTGATAGTCAATATCCAACCAGAAATCGCGATCGTCGGCGTTCGATTCCTTGGGGTACACTTGGCGTCGAAGATATAGTAAGCATCGAATCATTAGTTTGATATGGGGGATTGTCGTGTTGGACAGATGCCTGAAGGCTTGGTTGAAGACCGCGGATAGACGAAAGCGAGAAGTCTGCTTTCCGTCAAACTCGCTTACAAGTACGTCGTGCACGACATACGGGAGCAAATGCTCCGCGAGGCCAGGTAAATCATGGAGTATTTTAGGCAAGGTGCCAACTACCAAGTCATTTGGCTTTGTTAAGCAAAGAAGGATAGATGTCTCACGAGCCCATTCCGAAGCCATACTGCTTGCGTTCCATCGAATTCCGTGGTTGAGTTGCTCTAGCTCCGCTTTTGTCAAAGAAATAGTTGGACACGAGTAGGGCGCCCAGGTGAAAGACCGATGAAGGAGCTCGGAAATCGCTTTCCTACATTCTATAGATATTGAATTGCTTCCCAAGCGCTGCACAATCATCTGAAATGTCCGTTCAGCGAGACCAACATGCTCCGGAATGCTCGACATCAAGGCGTTACGGAGAGCCTTGACAATTGCGATTTTTGACGTCAAGCACGGATAGTCATGACTGTGTCCATGAGGATATCCCTTCTGCTCCCGCAAAAGCGACCGATTGAGCTCACCTGAAGCTGCGTAGGATCGACCTAATGCTCGCGCAACCCAGAGCTTGTACGGGGTCGCGGGTCCCCTTGTGGGACAGCATCGCCAAGCGTTCAGAGCATGGGCAATCGCATTTGGATCGTTTCCGAGGATGTCCCATTTAGGTTGTGTTTCGCGTTGAAAGTCCTCACTCAAAAGGTTGAATAACTGCTCCTTGGCGGGATGAACGAGAATCGGTGAAGGTGAAGCTTGGTCCTCGAGTAAAAGAAGAAGCATTTGACCACCAGCGGTCTCTTTATGAGATCTTCCCCATCCATCACTGTTTGTGGTGAGTAGGATTAATTTCTGAAAGAAGGCCACTACTTGGTCATCCGAGCCGCAAATATACTCGGAAGATGCGCCCAGGTGCTGCGAAAACCATTCGGAAAACTCTCGCTGCCTAAGAATTAATGACTCGGAACATGCACGACGCTCGACCGTTTTCTTGGAAGAGTGTATAAATATGTGCAGCGACACAAGACTGGAGATAGCAAGCCCTATTTCAAACGATGGGCCAAAGAAGGAACCGTTCTTGCGATTCTCGCAGACATACCAGAAGATGCCAAGCGCATCGCCACCACAGCATTGATCCGTGAGGAATTGTTTGAGAAAATGCAAGATCATAGGGCAACTGTATCCTCCGAAGACGGCACTGCCTGAGATGCATATGAGCATTTTCAGCTTGCGCAAGACTGCACAAGCCTGTAAGGAGCCTAACGCAGGCTGTACAGTGTCCATCAACGATCGGGCGACATAGCAGAATAGAGCCGAGTTCCACAGTTGAGCAACTGGGATATTGGCGCGTTTACAGATGTAGCTAAGCTCATCATATAGATATTTTGAACGAAAGCAAGGCTGTTGACCAGTAGGTATGCTGATCTCCGAATGGGACTTTAGATCAATAGCCTTCCAAGTGGAAGTAGCATTTGAACCAGGTACTCTTTGGAGAGACTCAATTGCGGGCTCGTCCACACGTTGTACGAGAATGGCGACAATGCTAGGAAATGAGCGGATGAGAAGCTCACCGAATTGCGTCTTCCCAAGGAGTGCTTTGATTCTCTTCTCTCCGCCCGTTTGCTGAGACGACTGCAATGGCGGAACGCTGATGCTCGACGCGATGACATAGGCTTCGGCTCTTGCAAAAGACGCCGTCAGCAGATCAGTGAAAGGCATCTCCAAAACGGATGAGATCTCTGCCATTTCATCTTCTTGTCCACGGAGTATAATTTGACCTATGATCTCATCCTGTACTTCGAGAAGCATATCCTTTAGCGAGAAGTAATCAAATATGGTGAAGGGGATAGATGCCAAAGACTGCCTAGCCTGGCCGACCTGCGGTTCAAGCCATGTGTACAGTAGCTGAGATGCGAATATCCTGAAGAGGTCTTTAGCACCTCCGAGCCCTAGAGCCCGTGAAGCTGTCTCAAGGCACCGTTTTGCGTAGTGTGATGAATCAGGTATTTGGCCCGCAGTCTCAAATATACGATAGATGCTTCGTCGTAAGACTGAGCCACAGTGTGATGCAAGCTGGCCTAGAAGAAATAACCTCACGGATGTGCCTTCTATCCAGTCAGAATATAAGGGGAAACCTTCAAAGATGTCATCAAAAAACCCATCATGAGTGTCAGGAGGTATTCGGTCGAAGGCCGACGGAAGAAGCTTCGAAAGATGATATTTGACTTTGAGATCACCTTCCAGCAGCACTTCGATGAGTTTTCGCTGATAAGAGCGCCTCAATTCATTACTCGATAAAGTACTCGGTAATGCCATGATGCCATGGTACAAGGTAGTAATGCGGGCTAACGTCCTTGGAGTGCCTTGCCCCTTGACGACTAAAGACTGGGAAAACCAGTCTAGAAGATCGTGTGAGGCTTTTTCCAGATCATCGCTGTCATCCAAGGACAATAAAGGGAGGATGACCGTGACTAAGTGAATACAGACTGATGGTGCTGCCTCACTTCTCTGGATACTCCACACCATCAAGCAATTATCTGCGAAGTGTTCTATGAGCCTGCAGGCGTCGGCCCTGGCAATGCTGAGGCTCGTGTCAAAGAAGTTCAGAAATACAGGACGCCAGATCAGAACGTCTGCCCCCTTCAAAGATGTTAGCAAATCCACTACGGAGCCCGTGATAGTCAGGGGATTATCCTCAGTCATTTCTAACAGTACGAGCCACTGAATGATCGTGGCCCGCGCAACCATTTTCCAGTCAGGATATATGAGCAGCGGATAATCCTCGCGAAGGAAGCCCAGATCTGGATCCGAGGGAGTATTAAAGTGATGCGGGCCATCCACCATCATATCAATGTCTACCGCCTCGGTTTGTGAAATAATTGGACCAGTATGGAAACTAGTGCGTAGCAATGACTCCAAAAAAGGCTTGATCTTTGCTCCGCAATCTCTTAACGAGAGGAAAAGGGAAGCATTGACAATGCAATTGTCAGGAAATGGAATCTTAAGAGGTAAGATGAGAGGTGCCAAAATCTCGAGGGCAGCCATGAAGTATTTGATATCTTGCTTCTCGAAGAAGGAGCACAGTTCAAGCCACAGTGAATCGGTGATTTGCTGCAGTTCGCGATGGCACTTGCTGGACGATGAATCAGTCAGTCGGACGAAAAGTGATGATATGACGCATAGGGAAGTCAACATATGAATGACCCCGTCTGTAACCATTCGCGCTTCCTCCGTCAAGAGTGATTCCCAGAACCGGGATAATTGAGTTGCCTTAGCATGAAGCAATTCCAATACAATGCCATCATGGGGTCGAGAGTTCCCCAGATCCTCGAAATCAACTCGTTCTGAGTACGATGGGTGCGGCAGATTCGACACAGGTACCTCTGTGTCGAAAAGGTATTTCAGCAAGTCGGAATTGAGCTGAAATTGAAACCAAGCTCTGGAGATCCGAGAGACGGCCCCATGAAGTTGACTTGACGGTGGAGTGATATGACGGTTTGTGCACGCCAAAAGCAGACTGACGATCTCTTGAGGAAGCGCAAATGTTGACAAATGGCTAGCATGAACCTTATCGGTCATAGAGTCGTAGACCCACGCACTTCGCAACCAACTACAGATCTGTGCCGAAATCTGCTTATTCCTTGCGGGCTGGGAAACTGCGCTCTTCTTCAGTAGACAGGACCACATCAAGAGCGCGGCATCTGTCAAACCTGAAGAGCCATTCATTTCGACGGCGGAAAGCATGGTATCTACCGCATTAAATTCGGTTGCTTCATCGTGTAGATTGTGATGAACCATGGCGGCGATAAGGAAACAAGCGGCTCGAGATGTACGAGGTGACGAAAGGCATTGAGTAGCAAGCGACCAGGTTTGCGACCAGAGGGTTTTTAAGGGTGCAGAGGACGCGTCTTTATGGCCAGCAATGTTCGCGATTGCAACCATTGTCCAAGATTGCGTCTCATCGTGATCATCCATTATGTTGGCATTGAGTCGCGTCAATAAAGACTGTAGATCCTCTAGAACCACATTCCCCTCACGAACCAAGAATGGGAGAAGCTGCAGAGCAAAGACTTTTTCAGGACCGATAGCTGCATGCGAGTCACGAAGTAGACCATTGAGGCGGGTGAGCTTGAACAATTTTTTCAAAGGCCTTTCAGCATCAAACTCGTCGTCTTCCGCCTGCGGAACTGGAGATGTAGCTTTTCCATCAAGCATTGTAGAAAAGGTAGCAATGGCTCGAATTAGTGTCCAAGTCTCTTCTGCGCGGGTTATACCAAGACGAGGCCCCATTCCTGGTATACCCATTGGAACATTGATATCGGGGGAGGTGAATGTCAGGTCTTCCAGGTGAAGAAATTCTCTATTAGAAAGCTTTAGATACTCGCGCTGAAGATGATCAACGAGGCTTGGAAGACTATCGTCGAGGAGGCGCATGAACTCCACGTCTTTCAGGAATGGCAGGACCGACCTCGCCAGTTCAAGCGTGACCATCATTTCTTCTCTGAGAGCACTAGACTTGGGTATGGAGGAACGACGAAGGAATGGCAAAATACTGATGAGTGTCATCTGTGAAAGCGACACATTGCTTATCAATGTTCTAGAAAGAACCGTGTTGAGGGCTCCAAGGATATAGGGAGAAGCAGAAGAAGGACTGTGGACGGCCAGTAGATAATCCAAGAGAGGGTTTAAGATGTTCGCTCCCTCATCCACCAGCGGAGCTGCTGGAGACGAGCATAGCAATCGTATCAGTATCTCTAGCTCGATCCTGTTGCCGTAAGATCCTGCCACGGAATGTTTTCGGCGAACGGAGGATGGCTCTACAGAACTAGCATGGCTTGCTGAATCCAGACTCAGACTTTGCAACGGAGTAAGGCCTGAGCTGCCCTGGATGTCGCCATCAGATCCCAACCTTATGAGCGCATTGATGCAGAAGTTGCAGGTTTTTTGCCATTTTTGTCGACTCAGATGTTCGACATGCGGAGGATATTCAAGAAGAATCCTCAAAGCTTTGAGGTAAGCGCCGCTGATATGCTGCCACCATCCCGAGTCAGAATCGTAAAGGGAGTCAATAATATGATCTATGACGGCGAAGAGAATCCTTGCTTTAATTTCCCGCCCAATCACCTCAACAGTGATGCGGACGGTAGTTGCGCAAGCCTCGATACGTGTAAGAGCAGTCCTTCTTGTGCCTGGGGTTTTAGCACGAGCGTATCCGAGTTTCTCGACAGCAAGCAGCTGAAATAGTGCATCGAAGATGCCTTGATAACCTTTCTCCCCCAGATTCCGTCTATATTGTGTCAGCAGTCAAAACAGATGAATAATATGGAGGGGAGATTTACAGCTTCTTCGAGTTCTTATTCACGATCAGGAAGTGCTTCAAATCTGGATTTGTATGTACCGTATCAGCGCACTGAGAGTCAAAACGCGAAGTAAAGGGGGCCGAGAAAACAACGCGTCTCACCTTTCAGACCATCAGCACGAGACCTCTGACTACTTGACGAGATATGTGACAGAGCCTGCTCCAGGGTAACTTCCAGCATGGCTACGGCTGCCTCCCTTGCCTGGTGAACCGCGTGTTGGACAACCACGAAAGAGCTACCCGTCCGACGCGATTAAGGACCGCCGAGAGGGACATTGAAGATGAATAACTGGCCACTGTTAACAGCAATTATACAACCAAAGCAAATCAGCAAGGAAGTCGTTGTCATCATTGTCTCACTGGCAAATCGGCGTGATAGTAGTTACTTTGTCGTTGGTCGTCGTTGTCTTCATCTGCAGCTTGACCATTCGCTGGTATCATTTCCTCTCCGCGGAAGTGACCGCACGTAACCATTTCTTGTGTTCGACGCTCCATACATTTTTGTGTTGAAGTGTCCCAGGGCCGCGATTTTCTGACATCTGGTTGTCACTTCTCAGGCATTAATCGACAGTGACGGCGATAGCTACGGCAGTCAGACGAGAACGAAGCACAGGCTCGGTCAATCACATTGTCCTTGGCTGGTTTAAACGCCTGAAAGGGTGGCCTCCTCGTCTTGTGGCTTCGGCGCACATCGTGCGACACAGGAAAGCAACGAAAAAAAAAAAAAACAAAGGATAGCGTGGAAGAAACGATGGCTGGTCAGGCAGATCTGGATAGTCTGCGAGGTCTGTACCAGGATCTGACGAGTTTATCGAGATCTGCGCTTCCTAGCCTTGAACGTCTGATATTTGCACTTGAGACGACCATTGGGGATTTCAAGAAGTTACTTGACAAACCTCTCAAAAACGATGGCAACCGAAAGAAGGTTCTGTCAGGTATGTTTGGCCCTGTCAATGTTTTGAATGCTTTGCGCTAATTCATACGGAATAATGCTAGGTGAAATACGAATCGACGACGTTGATTTCCAGATCAACTCTGAATTCCAGCAAGATGCCCTACAAGTCGCGGACGCCTTGAATGTCGACGAGTTGTTGGCTGCGGAATTTTTCTTAGAAGCGCAGCAAACTTCATCGGGCTCGTCGGCCGTGCTGACGGCAATCATTCGTTTTCATGAGAAAAGGGCGTTTCTTCTGGAGTGTCTTCGATTAATCTTTCAGGAGTCCTTTGAAGACAAAGGCGAGACACGAGCACTCATGCAAGACTGCGTCGCCAAAATCCTCGACATCGAAATTGGACCATTGAATAACGCTTCAAATTATGTCGAGAAATGTTTACTTTCAATGGCGGATATCGAGCAATGGTTGGTTCTACTCGGGGAGCAGATTGAAAAAGCTGCGATTGTTGGATCAGCTCAAGATGCAGATATTATTGAGGTTATCGAATACCAGCGCCATAGTCTTGAGAGACAGCATGAATCGTTGGGAGCTATAGTTACTTTCCTTTTCAAAGGAGCGTTTACTACACCTAAGGACCTGCTCAGCATGATAGCCAGACTGCGGAAACTGAACAGAGTTGACTCCTGCTTAGTCCATTACGTTCCAGCAGTTATTGCAGGTTTCACGCTGTATGGCTCTCCGGAAGGGCCAGGGACGCGTGATGATGCGAAGCTCCTACATAAGAGTATAACCACGACAGAAGACACGAAATGGCATCTTCCCAAGCTCTGTGCCGCAATCACTTTACTCTGGCTATCTGAGTACAGCGGCTGGACTGCTGATGCCACAAACACATCTTCACCCATGCCGGCAAAAAAGAAAGAACAGCCGTTGACGAATTTGGAAGAGTCGTTCAAAACTGCGCTCGACGATGGCGCACTAGAATTCCTCCTTGCACTATGTGCTAGAGCTCAAAGAGCGGAACAGTCTCAGTCGAATAGGAGCGAGTTGGTTGCACTGCTCTTGAAGGATGACGAAGGCATTTCTGGGGAACAATTCTCTTTCACTGACTTTTTCTTTTTTTTGCTGATGGATTACATCGAGATGTTTACACAATCACTCATCACCAATATGCCAGACGCCATACGACACCTTAAGGCAGAAGAAGATTCCCAAAGGCTTGACCAGATTACCGCTCTCCGAGAAGGCCTTTCGTCAGCCACTGGTCGCAGTCTGAGAGAAGTGCGTATGCATTTCGAATCCTTGCTCGTGATTATGGCATTTGCATTTGAGAAGAGGGAAGACGCTGCTCAAGCCGTATGGGCCGAGCCAGATGGGAATATGTATGGTTTCCTCCAATTTACATCAAAGCGACAAACGGTTCCTACGGCAAGCGCATTTTGCGAATTACTATGCTCTCTTTCCGAGGGCGAGGACAATGCCGCGGCAACTCACAAGTTCCTCCTTGGGGAGGATACAGCCTCTGCGAAATTCAGACGCCCAAGTCACCTCGGCTGGATGCAAATGCTATCAGAGCTTGATATCTACGCTACGAAGGCTACCGAGAAGCCAACACCAGCTGCTAAGTCGATACTCCATATGCGCGCGAGAGATCCAACTGAAATTGATGAGCCTGAGAGCCCTGTCATGCTTACCTCCTACCTTCGACTCATCAGCCACCTTTGCGAGCAGAGTGATCAAGTGAGAGCGTGGGTTCTTGACAACGAATCTCTTACCCTTATTAAAACTCTTCTCGACCTTGCCAGTGCTCCTATCCCGAGTCACCTCAGAGCGTCCATCTTCCTTACTCTTAAATCAATGATGATCAAGAAAACATCCTATTACGAAGGTCAGATGTGGTATGCGGTTGACCGTTTCGTCTCTGCAGCGGATGCACAATCATCACTTCCAACGAGGAGCAGTACCATCAATTTAACAATGAAGGGGGAGACTATTTTACAGAAGATTCTGGAGGGCTTTGATCAGACCGTTGCTTTTATTGAATTGCTCAGCGCGCTAGTGTTGGCTGCTACTGATATGGAGGGCGCACAGATGTGCATCTCTTTCCCCCAGGACCTGGGTCAATCATACCGAAGTCCTGGCATTGAGCCTTACGTCGATTTCGTCATGGGACAGGCTTTTGCCGGGAGACTGCTCAATCTCAGTCTCTCCGAGGAAGAGGGTCGGCAACTGCAGTACAGCTGTCTCAACTTTGCTGCTATTTGTCTTGAGTCCTTCAATGAAGGGCTGGTAACGTTAGCAAAAGACTCTGTTGATCATTACAGCGCCTACGTCCAACTACATCCCTTCGCTCGCGTCATGGAGTGGCTTTTTAATGAGAATATTCTCAAAGTCCTATTCGCAATGTCTCGGCAAGACATTCGCGAGATCGAAAAGTCCTCTCCAACTTCCCTTCTTGTGCTCTCTCTCGGCCGCGTTTTGCACGTCATGAATCTTGTCCTGAACCTTCAGGCGACATACATGGATGTCGTGCGTCCCCTCCTCAAGACTATGCCGGAGTTTTCTTCTATGCCACTTACCACTGGGTCTCTTTCATCCTTTGAAGAGAGTGTGATGGACAACATCACCCTGATCTCAGATCTTTGCATATACGCTGGTGCCATGCATCCCCCACTGACTCTGGTTGCTGTGAGCCTGCTAGAAAACCTGGCAACTTCAAGAAAACTGAACCAGTTATCTTCTACTGTTCACGGTTGGCAGTTTACCAACCCCCTAGTCGACATTATCAACAGTCAAGTCGATATCGATCGGCTTGCTGCATCTCTATCGCAACAAATGAGAATTGATATCCGAGAGGTAGAATGCGGTCCTACGGCGGCTGGATACCTGATAAAATCAGGTTTAGCACAACTGCTCGACAATTGCCTTGCAATAAACCCCTCCAAACCAAGCATTGCACATGCTTTACTAGGGTTCAGCTGCAGCGGATCCTCGTTGGATGTGACTGAGGGTTTAGCAAATCCAAGAATGGCTCTTCTTCAGTCAATTGTCACGATAGTCCAGGCTTTCCCTGTCTCATTCGATGGCACTAACATCTCTTCCTGGATGATGCGTTTAAAGCGATCATGCTTCCAGATACTTAAGCGACTCTCCAGCTCGAAACTTACCTCTACCTTGATTTTGCCCGAACTTCGTGCGAGTGACTTGTTCACCTCCCTTTTTGCATCGCAACCCCCTGTCACCACTTCAACACTCTGGGATGGCTATGCACCATCGAGCTCCTACTTTTGGTCGAATGACTCTGGGCTTGCAATGTCCGAATTGCTAGCTTTCCGAGAACTTCTCTTCAGTTACGCCGCTACTGAGCTGCGATATACAGTTCAACTACTTTCCCCTTCCTTTGCCAGAGATTTACT
>JAGYHZ010000403.1:0-10992 GCA_024244195.1 Ascosphaera aggregata | reverse complement strand
ATATCCATCTCCTGTTCGACGGACTCCCGAGTGCATCTCACCACCACCACCACCACCACCACCACCCACCACCTCCTCCTCCCCCGTCCGGATGACCTTCCTATCCCTACCAGCATGGAACTAAGTGCTCTGATATCAAACAACAGACAGTACTTTTCACCATCTTCATCTTTATCATCATCGGAAGTTACGAATACATCCATGCAGTCTGCCTCTACGGAGGGTCATCACCACTGTGATCGTGCTCACGAGGAGATGGATACGGAGATGCAGACTTGTCATTCGAGTCCTTGTTTCCGTGCTTGTTCTCATGCCCTTGATGAATCAAATGAAGGCAACGAAGGTGGCGACGAAGATGGAGATGAAGATGAAGAGGAAGAAGAAGATGATGATGATGAAGATCAGGAAGAAAACCAAGAACAAAGGGATGGACATTATGATCCAGTAACAGAATCAGCTACACATCCATCCGCAAACATACCATTCCTCAACCGCCAAATCTCTCCATGCACGCCCACCACATCTTCATCCGCTCTCACCCGCTGTAGTGATCCTCGTCAGCTCAGGAGAAGAAGCGAAAACAGAAGCAGAAGCAATACTAGGAGCACCAGTACGATTACAAATACAAACGGTAATCAGCAGCTTGGCACTCACGACGACGACAATAGCAACAGCAACAATGATGATGATGATGATGATGATCATCATCATGAACGAGGAGATAAAACATCAATAGACAGCGAAGACAATGAACATAATCTACTTGGTTCTGCCGCTCTGGGTGTGACACCACCGTCCTTCGCGGCAGCCACTGCTGCTGCTGCTACTACTACGCCAGCAACAACGAATGCAACGTCGGAAACAATGACCATGACGACAACAGCCGCGGCTATTCCGTTACCGTTGACGTCTGACGGTACCGATAGTTGTGATAAAAACGTTTTTGTTTCTGGCCACCGCACGTTGAAAGCACCCCTTCATCGCCCGCACACTTCACCCCTTACGTCTACTTCTAGTACTACATTATCATCATCATCATCATCATCATCGTCATCATCTCTGCCCGACGCCGCGACCACGACGGATTCGGATTCATCGACTCCCACTGGTCTTCTGCCTGATCAATCACGCACGAGCACCACCGGCACCCACAGTACATCATTACCCTTGACGGATTCCTCAATAGCTGAGGAAGTACCAAACTCACCGACATCACAACTGCATTCCTCACAGCACCAATCGCAACAACCACAATCATCTCAAACTCCCCACCAGCAGCCGCCTTTCCGCAAACGACGCTTCCCTCTAGCACGCTTTCGTCACGTCTCAGAATCTCATCTCTCCACCATCCTCAGCTCCACAAATTCTTCCACGGACAACCCATATTCCCATCCCGTTAGCCATACACCTTCGCATGATCTGGATAGAGTGCTATCAGGAGGTATCTCATCTGCTGCAACAAGCAAATCAGGAAGGAAGAGTGAAGAGAGCGGTAATACTAGTAGCAGACCGGTCCCAGCAGATGCAGATGCACCTCCTGTGCCTCCTGTCCCGCCATTACCCCCGGCGATGCAGGTGTTGGTGCCTAATGGATGTACGCAGCGTGAGTTCATTTGGACATAAAGAAAAGCAGCACGAAGCACACTCATAATGATGACTGGAATATGAAGGCTGACATCTAGGAATAAAACGATACGCTTCTCCTGCGCTTCTTAGCTCCCCCAACCATCATAACGACATCTCCTACCGCTGATGGTGGTGGACATTACTGCAGCCTGAACAGCGTCACTGATCCTCAATTACACCCCCAACAACAACAGCAGCAGCAGCACCATCACCAACCACCATCATCATTACCAACATCCGCTCCCATATCCCAATGGAACCTCCCAGCCCAGTGGGCACGTTTCCAGCAGAACCGTATGCGCGAGAAGGAAGAAAAGGAGCGTGCTAGGATAGCTGCCGAGCAGCAATATGCACAACGTTCCCCAAGTCCCTTTGATGCGAATGCGATACTATCTTCTGATTCCATATGGACTACCACTACTACACCCATGACGGCGAGTACTGGCGACGGCTTTACAGATCGGGACAGAGATGAAGAAGGAGATAGAGAAAGATATGGGGACCGGGAAGGGAATAAGGAGGCTAGCCGTCCACAATCTCGTTCGCGGAAATTATTGTCTAGTTCCTTTGCGTCGGCTTCATCAAGCACGGTCCGGGGAAAGTCACCACGACCACCACCGTTACCGCAGCAGCAACCAAGAGAAGCGGGGAATGCAGTAATCCCTTCGAATCTTTATCCGTCTGGGTCACAAACTGTCCGCGAGACAAGTTCTTCTACAAACCGACATCCCTTCTCTATCCAATTCCCTTCATTTGCAAGATCGACGAAAAAAGGACATAGTGATTCAGGAGAAGCTCTGCGAAACATGGAACCGAATGACCAACAAAGTCCATTTGAGGCATTGACCTTTTCGGCACAACGGAGTACGAGTTTCGATGATCGCAGACGGCTGAGTTCGACGAATCTGCTCCAGGGATACGGCCATGAGCTCGGGACGGTGCGACACGGGAGATTGAGCACTAGCACAACGAGATCGGACAAGAGCTGGAGAGGAGATACGAGCAGTAGGAGCTTTGAAAGGGATAGAGATAGCAACTATGGAGGCGGAAGTGGTACTAGTGGAAGAGGACATCCTGCGACACAAGGATTATCAAGTTTATTCTCCTCCCTAAATAGCGGCCAGAATGCCAATGCGACCACCAAGGCAGATAATATCACTATGACGTCATCCTCCGCTGGCGGCAGTGGTGGAGGTGGTTATGGTGGATCTTCACCTTTCAAAACAAATCCCTTTTCAAGGTTCGCAAGGAAGAAACGAGCTAAAACATTATTCCCCTTGCCTACGCGTGTCAATGGCAATGGACCGCCCGCACCTGGCTTTGGTAGCGACGGCGGTGGCTATGGTGCACGCTCAGTTCCCAATTCAGCGTTTGGATCTGCAAGTATATCTCCTGAAAGCGGGACGCCAATCACTGGATCCCCGCCAAGGAATCCTTGCATCACCAGCAGCAACCTGAACAACGACAACAACAATTACAACAACGGAAATGGCGGGATGTTTGGAAATCTTGGTCTGTCTCTTGGACGAAACAGAGGATGTCAAGTGCAGATGTCACATAATGGTTCTCCTCGAGCAAACAATGGCAATGCTGATGATCATAACGGACCGCCTAGCCCATCGCTGAGCGCTGCTGAGGCTGGAAGTCATGTCGCAGATGAAAGCCCAACAAGAGGTTTCCAGGGTTCGATCTTCGGTACATCGCAAAGCGCGCATAGTATGCGTGTACATACACCGTCACCTACTGGACATGCCAGTGCCGCACAAACATCGACTGGCGGATCATCGCCACCATCACAGCAGCAGCAACAGCAGCAGTCGCATAACTTAGCAGACGGAACACCACTGCATCCGTCCGTTTCAGCCATTGATCGAAAGGATAGCGGTCGATCGTTGGGGAGTTCGAAATCCGTACGTTCATTGCGCGTTCCTGGCAATGCGCATCACCATAACTCGACTTTTCTTCCAGCACGTGATTCAGGAAGAAGTCCTGCTGCGAGTGTTAAAAAGGGTGAAAGCAGGATGAGCCGAATACGTTCTTCGACTGTTGGCAGTCTGCCTATTCCCTGGTTCGGGCACAGCGGCGAGAGACACGCTCATATCGCTTCTCATTCCCATCCGAAGAGCGACAGGAATAGCGCTGAGTCTGAGGGGATTCGGTTGGCTAGTAGGAATAGCGATGAAGAAGCGAGACAGCAAAGGCCTCAGATACACCATAGCATGACAGTTGATCCGCCACACCAACCGACCCAGAGGGAGAACAGGATGTTTTCTTCCTCCCCCTCGCCCGTGCCAGGCACCACTGGAACCGGCGCTTCATTATCTCCCAATCATGAGGCCAGAAGTCACGTCTACAACAACTCCAGCACGGCATCGAGGAAATCATTCGGTGACTTCTTTCACTTCTCGACAAGAATCCGACAAAATTCAGAGCCTCAGAATAAATTCGCACCTGACGGTCATGTGTTACTCAGCAATGCGAATGATCAAACAACCAGCGGTAATGGACATGTCCTCCCGAACTCTACAGGTCAACCGGGGACGCCGAATACTATCGCCTCTAAGGCGAACCCGATGTGTATCACGAAAGATTCGCCTGCTCCGCCACGACCTGTGAGAGGAGAAGACGACACGCCAGCGGAGTATTTGTTCACCCTTGAGACTAAAGTGCCCAGGGCATGTATAGCGACGATCCTCTCGCAGTCAAATGACGAATTCTACCGGGAGGCGTTGCGCAGGTATATGAATGGATTTTCGTTTTACAATGATCCACTTGACATGTCGTTGCGGAAAATGCTCATGGAAGTGGAATTGCCTAAAGAAACACAAGAGATTGATCGTGTCCTTCAAAGTTTTGCGGAACGGTATCATGAATGCAATCCAGGGATTTTCGAGGGTGATGATCAGGCTTATTTCATTGCATTCTCGCTGCTAATACTGCACACTGACGTCTTTAACAAGAACAATAAGCGCAAGATGCAGAAGCATGACTATGTCCGCAACACGAGAGATGACAGCATCGCGGACGAGATCTTGGAATGCTTCTATGACAATATTTCCTACACTCCATTCATTCATGTCGAGGATGATACGAGTCTGAATGCTAAAACGCTGGCGCCTTCTACGTCGGCGCAATTGAGGAAAAAATTGTTCCGCGTAGGAAGCACTGATGGTTTATCGAAATCGTCGAAGGACCCCGTCGATCCTTATGCTCTTATTCTCGAAGGGAGACTAAGCACCCTCAGACCGGATCTGAAGGACGTGATAGAGCTGGAGGATGTCTACAGTTACACATCGCCCAACTATAATCTTGATGGGACTGCTTTACATCGCGCTTTCCACAAATCCAGCATATTGCAGATCGTCAGTGCCCGTTCTAGACCCGACGCATTTCGTGCACCAGAGAGCATTGAGAATCCAGAAGATTCACATCCTGGATTAGTCGCCATTCGAGTCGCAAAAGTTGGTATTCTATGGCGAAAAGATCCGAGGAAGAAACGCGCACGCTCGCCCTGGCAGGAATGGGGTGTGGTACTGACTGGATCGCAACTATACTTCTTCCGTGATGTTCCTTGGGTAAAGACGCTGATTGCACAGTACGAAAATGCGCAGAAGATGGGACGAAAGCATGGTGTCACATTCAAACCGCCCCTCACTGATTTCAAACCCGACGCAATCATGTCGACTGAAGAGGCAGTGGTATTGCGAGATGCGTCTTACAAACGACATAAGCATGCTTTCTTGCTTGTTAGGCATGGTGGATTCGAGGAAGTCTTCCTTGCAACTTCAGAGGTTGAGATGAATGAGTGGATGGCTACAATCAATTATGCGGCGACTTTCAGGACCATGGGCGTCAATATGCGAGGTATGATTGGCGGACAATATCAATGCCCTTTTGAAACAGATCGGGATCGCATGCAGAGGGACGAGGAGAATAAGGACAAGGAGCAAGGGCTTCCCCCGGAGCGAAGCGTCGAACGCGGTATTGATCTTGAAAGGGCAGCTGCATTGGGCGAGACGAATTCGAATGCTTCCAGTGCAATTCTACCGACTGATAAGGTACTGCGACGCACGAGGAGGGTAGACCCATGTCTTGTTGAAGAGGTCTCGGTCGCAAGGAGAGAGCTCCTATCATCGCGAATAAGAGAAGCGGAACAGAAGTTAGAAGAAGCACAAAAATCGTTGGATTCGTTGCTACGGAACGCTAGGCATCTCCAAATATTAACGCCTATTCATCCTCGCGCGAGAGATATGGTTGTGCTTGCTGCCGGAAGAATAGCCGCGAAGATCAAATGGGCAAGAATGGATATTTGGAGAACGCGATGCTACCGCGACATCCTCACCGTTGACCTTGTTGACGACGAAAGACAGAGTCGAAGCTTTGAACGCGCTAAGCCATTGGAAATTGTTGAGAAGGAAGAAGAGGAAGGAGAGGAGGCTACCGATAAATCCCCTTCTCATTCCAGACCGTCTACTGGAAATTGCCATAACCCGTCAAAAGAAAGGAAAAGGCCTGGCAGTAAGAGGTCAGTCTCCTCGCTACCTGTGAAACCACTCAGGCATGTTCGTTCGACAAAGTTGTCAGCATCTTACGATTCAGATCCCCCTGCCATTGCTCTTAGACGCGCTACATCGGATGGCTATCGCCCCTCAAAAACTGCAGGCGATAAAGTGAATATGAGTCAACCGCCACTGTTCTGCTCGTCTAAAGACGAAACCGATCCGGCATCTGCGACCAGAGTTCTGGCTGATGCTAGGCAATCAAGTGCTACTGAAGCAAGCAGTTCTGGCTCCTTGACTGGTTCATATCCAAGTCACATGCCAGCCCAGCAGCATACAATTGAGATCCAACCCCGTACAAACATCGGGAGAAGCAAAAGGACCCATCGCAGTCTTCAGAAAACATTACGTGAAGCTCATCATAGTATCGGTCTTTCATCTCTACCGTCGCGTAAGTCTAGCGCCGGTGGTGGTGGTCACTCGCATACGAAAGACGAGACCGATGGCAACGAGAAGGATGAGCCTGCTCTTTCTAGAAGACATGGAAGTTTCACAGTTCATGGCAAGAAGGCTTCCGTGGTGACGTTTGGCGCCCAATGGCAGGATCTATCTCCCGAGGAACGTTTGAAGATGCGCAAACCCTCGTCGAGCCAGGCTCATTCACAGATTCCGGTTGGACCCCTTTCCCTAACATCGGCAGCTGCGGACGCACCGTTCGCGTCGGCCTTTGAATCTTCAGATCCTTCCGACCACTCCGACACATCACGCGCACCTTCTACTCATTCTTATGACAAAGACACGGTGATTACGGACCTTCCCACACGTGGTGATAGTCTGACGTACATGAATATGCACAGAAAAAACTCATCAAGCGGCATGTCAGACAGCGAACTAGTTAATCTGCGTGGGCGTCTTCAAAGTTCTCGTATCGAGGAGTTGAACCTTCCACCTTCTCTTGTTGCGGGCCTCCCCTCGCGACCTGCCACTGGTGTGTCCTCGCCTCCTGAGGCTGTGAGGATGACAAGCCCGTTGGTTTCCTCTTCTGATAGGCCATCTTCCTTTGCCTTGGTTGATCCTGACACTATCCAACGTAAAAGCACCATTCGTTTGGTCCGAAACAAGGAAGATGGGGATACTGCACTTGACGGTGCTGAGTTCCGTCCCTCAACTGCAGAAGGCACAAGTACGAACAAGGACTTGTGAACCCCACTTCTGAGAAATTACCACAGCACACTGCATGAGGATGCCAGCCTCAAATTAGCGCCAATTAGCATGAGTCAATTGACGGTACCTGAGCCTTGTCTGAAAGCAATAAACACACTGATTCATGACCCATTGAAAACACTCTCCTGGAGCCTGTCATACTGCTGTTCACATTATTTGAGAGCTGCCACCCTATCGACGCTTTCTTCATTTGTTCGTGGAGGTTCTGGTTTACTTACCCTTTGTTTTCCCACTCAATATAACCCCTATGTATGCGTGAAATCTTCTTTATTGTGGTTTTTCATTCCAAGGTTTACCCGTATGACTTGGTTAGACGATTTCTTTGCTCAGGCGTTCAGCTGAAGAAGCCCACTCTATTCTCTTTCATTGTCAAGGTATCAGAGCTGAATGCTGTTTATACCACAAATTTTTTATACCCTTCGCCTTTGTCCTGAGCGTTGCGTGCTTGTCTGAAGTACTTCTTATTCTGATGCAGAGCATATCATGCTTCGTGGCTACCAACATACCCCTCATTTGTCAATCGGATATATAGCATTGTCCAAAAGGAAATAATCATGGAACTCCTGAACTCTCGTTGATTTCTTTATATGCTTTTTTTTTCTCTCGCCTCTTTCATTGCATCCAACGAGTTCAATATCCTCGAACTTGGACGGCCAAACTTGACTCCCTTGACTCTGGGACAAGATCACATGTTTGGGTCTCCCGAACCAAACCCATCAGCCAGCTTTCCCATGATCCAATGGGTGAAGGGTTACAGGCACCTTGCCCTGCATGATAGAGGGATATCGGACCCCAGGCCAACGCTCCTGCTCTTTCGAAGTGCCTTCATCCAAGGGACAAAACTCAAGGGAAGGAGCTGTACTTGTTCATGGCACCGATCCTGACGCTCTTCGCCTAAGCCTGCCAGTGCACCCGTTATGTCGGCCTCGCCATTCATTACACATGCTCCAGTATGAGCATTATAGGTCCGTATTGTGAAGGCATTCCGGTGCTGATCAGGACGTTAGCGGCTGTGCTGAGCTGACTAGAATGGGGTAGGTAATTTCCCTCGTTCTTCCTTTTTTATTGCAACATTGCAGTTGACAGCTTTATGCATGGGCAGGCCTTCAAGTAAAGAGAAGTGCGACCAGGAAGCCAAAGGGGATCGCAAGGGAAAGGAGGATGATAAGAAAGAAGAATGTTCTGAAGCCACTGGTGCGCCAGCATCACACGACGACGAAACGCCCGGAGGTACAGGCGACAAGCCTAAAGATGATGTGAAAGCCGACGATGGCGCGGCTGGAGAGGCCCAAGGACAGTCTAAGTCTCTTCCAGAATCATCATCACAACCACAAGCCCCTAAATTCACACTTCGTTTCGCATCACGGAACCGAAGGGCGTTGCGCACTGAAGGACAACTCCTGCTGGAAAGGTTGTTTGAGAAGAAAAGAGAAGCTCTACAAGGTTCTCCCTCGGAGCAATGGGCTTCAGCCATAGCGGACTTAGCTAAGCTGGAAAAACACGCGTGTTCCAAGTGCGAGGATAAGGGTGCTTTGGGACGTTTTGAATGTTCGTTGCGAACGGCTGGATTTGAATGCCAAACCGACTCCGAAACATTTCAAGAGCGTGAAAGGGCGTACCGAAGCATAGCAGAAAAGGCGAGACCGGTGGAGCGACGGTTCATGGACTTGGTTGCGGCCAAAATCAGCAGAGGGGAGATACCTGGATTTTGGTTGCCAGGAGTTGGTGTCGGGTTAACGCATGACGATTGGATGAATGTAGGTGATAACAAGAAGAGGACTGGCGGTGGTGAACCTGCGCGACAAGCCAAACTAGCGAAGGAAAGAGAGTACAAGGGAGGAATTCGATCCCTCAAAAATGCTGGGAAGTACGACTTGCCGCCGTTTACTGTGGAATATGTTGACGATGAACGTGGCTACGCTTGGGTAGCTAATCGATTGATACCTCGGGGAGAACAATTTTGGCGCGAAACAGTCTATTCTTTCACAGAACCGCGCGATGATAAAGGAGATCCCGACGATTGGGAGCGCCGAATGAAGGAGATACTTGAAAGCATGAACGAAGGTGATCGACGCCATTTCATGATTCTGCCCCAAGATGTGCGGGACATTGACACATTGTCGGGCAAGAAGTTGGATAAATGTACGAGAATTTTCAGACGATGGTCTATTGGCGCTGAAGGCGATCGTCCGGGTGAAGTCAACAAACTGTATGCGCCTGGTGTAGCATTCCTCAACCATTCTTGTATACCCAACGCGCAGCAGACAGTCGGGATAACGCGTGTTGTACCATCAGAGCTTGATCGTCGTCTGGAGGAAGCGGAAGCAAAGCTGAGAGCAGCAAAGAAGCGTAATGAGGAGGACAAAGCAAAGGGAAAGAGAAAAGCCAAAGCCGAGGCCCAGGACGAAGACAAGGACAAGGGCAAGGCTAAAGGGAAGTGCAAAGATATTCTTTCACTATTGCGGCTAAAGGAAAGCCAATCGGTCGAGCCAGAAGAATGCGAAATTCTGGAGAAGGGGAAAGGTCTGGAAACGGTGAGGGTGAAATCTCATTTGGCTGTATATCTCCATGCGGTAAAAGATATAGAGCCAGGCACGGAGATCACCATCCAATATCTCAACGTTTTCATGGATCAAAAGAGTCGCAATGAGTTGCTTATGACGACATTTGGATTTGAATGCTGTTGCCACGTGTGTCGGACAGATTTGCAAAAGGAGTTTGACACGGCATTAATAGCGGTTGACGAAGCGATTAGGACTCGCACTCTAAAGTCAGTCCGTCTGCGTCCAGTGAGACATATTCATGAAGCGTCCGGGGCTATTTGGTCAGTTTTAAGCCTTGATATATGGGATTTCCGACTACCTCGGATTATGGAAGACACGGGAGATATGTTCGCGATACATCAAGACCTCGGACGAGCGTTTTTCTTCTACATGATGGCGGAACGTCTGTATTTGATGGTGATGCTCCCTGAATGTGGAGAATATCTTCGGATCTACAACAAGACGAACAGTCTATTCAAAATCAACGCGAGATCGAAACGAGGAGCCTCGACTATCGATGACAGTCTTATGATTTTCCTGAACGAGGAGTACATCTGTGAGATGTTGCTGATGCTGGGATGCAATGATAAGAAGTACCGACGGTTACCACATTACCGGAAGAACCACCCGTGGCTGAAGTGGTTCGATAGAGAGAAGTATAAACACGAGAGGACGCAGATGGAGCTGGACTTGATAGCGGATTGGACGGCTGGATGGATGGAGGATAGGATTAGTTACTTTTACAAGCATGGGTCAATGAAGGGTGTACAACGGATGGAAAGGAGAAAGAGAAAGGGATTACCGGAGAACGAAAAGCACAATACGGAAGAGGGCGGGAAGAAGGGCGTCAAGCAGAAGAAGGAGAAGGTGAAATTGAGGCATAAGGATTAATTGATTGAACCATTTGATTTTTCGAGTGACTGCTTGGAGTCTGTTGGAATCATTAGGACGTCTACAACCAATTCATGATCAATCAACAAACTCGTCATCGAACGGTGTTCAAGCTGGTATTGCCTCGTTCAGGGGCAGAAATTGAAAAAGGGGTCGAGTTACGCCGCAAGGATCAGCAAAGAACATCGGTTGACCGGTGCACCACAACG
>JAGYHZ010000402.1:0-11009 GCA_024244195.1 Ascosphaera aggregata | reverse complement strand
TTGCTTGGACCACTACCCCATGGACACTGCCCTCGCATCTGGCCCTCGCTGTCCACCCGGAGTTCGAGTACATCAAGGGGCACGTCCAAATACAGGGTCTGGAGGGTTTTACGGACAGAATCGACTTGAGTCATGAGTGGGAAAGCATTTGGACCAGACTTCATTCATCTCAACTAGCTCTGTATGATGTCGTTGGAATCGTCTCATATCTGGGACAAGGACTGGAAATGCATCCATCGCATCGCAACCATCATCACATTACTATCTACCCTGCCCTGGAATGCCCGTTCGAAGAAGTACGGTCCAGTGCCTGAACTCTACAGCATTTCCCGCTTGGATTTAAGTTAAGCTTAAAGTCACTGCGCTGCTTCGTCTTTCTGATCCAGCCATTTTCTTACGGGTTGAACACGGCAACGGACAATCAGGAATCACGAACACCGGGGTGCGCAACATCCAGCTCATAGTCGTCGTCGTCGCCGTTGTCATCACCATCATCATGGCTGAAGATCAATCCCGCGATCATTTCTTCAAATCTCCTTCAAACATTTCGTATTGGTTGGCACATGCAGGTCTAAATGGAGATTTCAAAATTCGATCGCTCATTCAGGTACGATAAGACTAGTCAATTGCTACGTTGAATGACTGTACCATCCATATGCATTGGATTCGGCTGCTAGTTGCAGCATCACACGCATCGTTCTTGTCTTCATGCAATGATACGGTCCATGATGAAAGGTCCGATCGGGGTAGTGGAGGATGAGCATGGATTGAGACCGTCTTGGCTGTGCTCTGAATCAATCTATTTTCTTTTCTTTTTATCTCGTTGTCTTGTCATCTCTTCTCTCTTTCCTCTCTCCTTGTTCTCGTCATTATTGTTGTCGTTGGTCCCCCTCAAAAAGAGGGAGGGAAAAAGCAATTTCGATATTCGTATAGTTGGTCAAGTCCCGTAACGTCAATTGACAGCTTCTGCTAAGGCTTCATCCCCACAAACTATCCGGAGCCGTCAAGGACCCAAGCAGCCACCGTCAACTATGAGCGCAAGCATTCATATCTCTAAGCCAGATCCATCGCTCCTGCTTCCCCCGTTTCTAGCTTCTCTGTCCACGTCACTTGTCTCTCCAAGGCCGCCGGCACCACTATTACCCCTACTTTCACCAACGTTGAGACAAAAAGTCGATATTCTCTCGGCTTTACCGTCTTCCATTCCCTCTTCTTCGTCAGATCCTTGGATCCGGTTGCTCTGCTGGAATGAAGCAAATGCTACTTCTCTGCAAAAGATTATTGAACAGTCTACATTCGAACCGCATCCTGCTTCTGGAGAGATTGAAGTTCCAGAGCATCTGACTATTCATTACAAGAAATTCGATGAGGAGACTTTGCGCGCGCAATTATCCCTGTCTCCAGATTACAACCTGACGGTTGTTTATGTCTGGTGCACAGGCATCTCGGATGATGGAGGGGCAGCGTGGAAGGTGACTGAGCTGTTACCGGGGGACTGTCAAGAGGCCAATTCGGACACTTGGTTCCCTTCAATTGCACAGGCGGTTGATGGGTATGAGGTGCAGCTCAAGGATCAGGGAGGTAGAATACAATCAAAAATTTTAACGCGGGCAATGCACGACACACCAATTCACAACGAAGACCTGGCCGGTGGTGGTGACGATCATGATGATGACGACGAAGACGACGATTACTGGGCCATGTACGACCATCATGGAGGGGAAACGCCTGCTCAGCCTGGTGTTGACGCTACGTCTGCACGAAAGAATAATCCTGCCCTGGCTGACTCTGGTTACTACGAACAGTACGATCATGTTCAACCTGCATTAGATTCTGACGATCCTTCAGTCAATGCAAATGATCTGGGGAAATCTACCATGAATGGGGACCTGCTGGCGAGTATGCTAAGGAAGCATGCTGAACTTTTCCCAACGGTGGAAGAAGGAGAAGAGGAGCAAGAATTGCCGGAAGAAAAATATCAAACAGCGAGTGAAGAACCAGAGCAAAGAACCCTATTCCCCGACACTATAAAATCACCAAATCATCAAGACGAGAAAGGACTGCAGATTGATCACCCACGTCCATCAATCTCGTCAGGCAGATCCAGCACCTCAGCAATCAGCAAACTCGAAGAGACAGCAGAGACACATTGGGCAGCGGAAAATGCAATTAAGCAGCACGTGTCGAGTAGCATCAGAAGTTTGTTTAGATTGGCGAAAAGTACTGGAATGTCTTCTAGCGAGTTCAAATCCTTCATCAATGAGGAAATGGAAGGGTTACGCAGTGACTCTGAATAAAGTATTCGAGAGCAACTACTGCCATGTATAACATGTGTGTCTGCCCTTTCAAAGAGTCAATAGATTTGGATTGATACAGATAGACCATATGTAGAAATGATATTGATGCCACGTACTCTTCAAGTACAAATCAATACATACGAAAATATATACACACAATACACATAACTGATTGACTCAACTCCCAGGTCAACTTGGTAACATCAGCTACAGAGATGTTTTGAGATTGCGATGAAGGATGTTATAGACACTGTATAAGTAAACAACATGTCCTGCTCCTGCTCCTGCTCCTGCTCCACTTAAGTACGCACGCACACACACAACATCCTGAATATACCAGTACGTAGTAAATGACAAAATCATCAGTGCTAAAACTCGTCCCCATATCCCATCCCGACAGTATGCACGGGGTGAGGCAGGAATGGAGAGATATAAAGAGAGCTCTTACTCCCACCCAGACACAGCGTAAGGGATGAATAAGTACACGTAGTTAGCAACGACATGATGGTGGTTAGGAGGCGGCAGAGAGAGTGCTTCTATGGCAGCTGTTTCCCGGCGCTTCAGCTATCCGTCACAGCAGATATGATACTACTACTACTACTGCTTCTCCTACTACGTACATCATCATCGCGTCACAACTCAAGAAGAGGCCAAGAAACCTCCTTTTTTCTTTTTTCCGTCTCTTTCTCTTTCTGTTTCTCTTTCTCCTTTCCTTTTATCAAACACTCATTTCTGTCCTTTTGCTGTCATTCTTATGGTTCGTTGAAGCGCGAGATTAGTTTGTAGGTAGGTTATCTTGTTGCAATCTGTCCTACGTCTTTTTCCTCCTCATATTGAGCTTACGACTCTGGAGGTTGAATTCTCGTCTTCCGTCGCTACGGTATTAGATGAAGTATCATTAATTGTATCGCTTATCCATCGTACCAGCTAGGTCTTTCTTCTCGTTGCAGACCACTTTGCTATTCTGCTTGGTGTCTTTGCAAGCTCTGCGGCGTTGATCGTCTTTTCTTTCTCTTTCTCTTTCCCTTTCTTCATCCTCGTAACTCGTCACATCCCTGGCAATGTCTTCTCCTCCTCCATCACTTCGCCAGCGAGGCCCGAAGAAGACGGACCTCGCTTACGAACATACGCCGCAGATTGCTGGCAATGGTGGAACAAAATCGAAGAAGGCAGCAGCCGCAGCAGCAGCAGCGCCTGCTGGTGCTGTCCAGCACTCTGAGTTGGGTCATAGAATCTGGTTTGGCGTTGTGACGCTTTTGGCGTTCGTCACTCGCTTCAAGGGAATCACTCATCCTGATTCAGTCGTTTTTGATGAAGTTCACTTTGGAAAGGTAAGTGACATGTACTAGGAGGTGGAATATTAGAGTGGCATATGTGCAGTCAGTCTAATGAAGTGGGTGATCACCTCTCATCCCTCTCTCAATCTTGCAGTTCGCATCATACTACCTAGAAAGGACATATTTCTTCGATGTTCATCCACCATTCGCTAAAATGCTGTTCGCCTTCATGGGTTGGCTCGTTGGCTACGACGGTCATTTCCACTTCGACAATATCGGCGACAGCTACATCACAAACAAGGTTCCCTATGTCGCTCTGCGAACTCTGCCCGCGACTCTTGGTGCATTGACTGTGCCCATCGTCTATCTCATCATGTGGGAATCTGGTTACTCCGTCCCAGCCTGCATCTTGTCCGCGGGCCTCTTACTTTTCGACAATGCACATATCGGCGAGGATCGATTGATTCTACTCGATGCGATTCTTGTGATCTCGATGGCATTGAGTATTCTCTGCTACGTCAAGTTCCATAAGCTTCGTCACGACCCATTCAGCCGTAAATGGTGGAAGTGGCTTCTATTGACCGGTATCTCGCTCAGCTGCGTCATCTCGACCAAGTACGTCGGTCTTTTCACTTTCGTCACAATCGGTGTTGCTGTCGTACTTGACCTCTGGGGTCTCCTGAACATCAACCGTCGTCGCGGACCCTTGACGTTGTGCCAATTTGGAAAGCACTTTGCTGCTCGTGCTGTCGGTTTAATTATTGTGCCTTTCCTGTTCTTCTTGTTCTGGTTCCAGGTTCATTTCACTGTCCTCAACCGCTCCGGTCCTGGTGATGACTTCATGTCCCCTCAGTTCCAGGAGACTTTGGCCGACAATGCAATGTCAGCTCAATCCGTCGGTATTCAGTACTTTGACTCCCTCACCTTCCGTCATAAGGACACCAAGGTATACCTTCACAGCCACCCGGAACATTATCCAATGCGCTACGAAGACGGACGCATCTCCAGTCAGGGACAGCAGGTCACCGGCTACCCTTTCAATGATACGAATAATTGGTGGCAAATCCTTCCTAGCGTCCCCCTTGAAGTCGGTAAGAATGAGTCGACCACACATCCTGTCAAGAACGGTGACATTGTTCAACTCCGACACGTCGGCACTGATAGCTATCTTCTGACGCATGATGTCGCCTCACCTTACTACGCAACGAACCAGGAATTCACCACTGTCCCCGAGGAGCTTGCCAAGGGCGAGCGTCACAATGATACTCTCTTTGAGATCAGAATCGATAAGGGCAAGGATGGCCAGGAGTTCAGAACCATGTCTAGTCTTTTCCGGTTGATTCACGTTCCGACCAAGGTAGCGATGTGGACGCACAGCAAACCTCTTCCCGAGTGGGGATTCAAACAGGCCGAGATCAACGGCAACAAAAAGACCCTTGAGACAAGCAATATCTGGTATGCCGAAGACGTCCCTTCGCTGGCGGCTGATAGTCCTCGATTGGCCAAGGAACCGCGCAAAGTCAAGCATCTTCCTTTCTGGAAGAAATACCTTGAGCTTCAGGCTGCTATGTTCAGACATAACAATGCTTTAACCAGCAGTCATCCGTACGCTAGTCAACCGTTCGAGTGGCCGTTCTTGCTCCGTGGTGTCAGCTTCTGGACCAACAACGAGGCGCGTGAACAGATATATTTCGTCGGCAATCCTATTGGATGGTGGATTGCCAGCTCGCTGCTAGCTGTGTTTGTCGGTATCGTCCTTGCGGATCAGCTCTCGTTGCGCAGAGGTATTGATGCATTGGAAGAACTTTGGGGTGCTGGCACCCGCTCTCGTCTATACAACAGCACCGGATTCTTCTTCATCTGTTGGGCATCTCATTACTTCCCATTCTATCTAATGGGACGGCAACTCTTCCTCCATCATTACTTACCTGCTCATGTAGCTTCGTGTCTTGTGGCTGGATCGTTGGTTGAATTCATGTTCAGTATTGAACCTGCTTTGACGCCCGCCGCCGCTTCTGCTGGTAACGCTACGGTTTCCACTACTCCTTACCGCGCTATTACCCGCAAGAGCTTGATTGCTATTTGGTGCGCCACTACTGTTCTTCTAGGAGCTACGATCTGCAGTTTCTGGTATTTTGCTCCGCTGACGTACGGATGGCCGTTGAATGTGGAGGGGGTGTTGGCAAGAAAGTGGATGTCTTTTGATCTGCATTTTGCGAAATAGATTGCTGATTGGTAGTGAGCCGGTTGAGACGGCTACTAGTTGCTAATCATCCTCTTTACAATCCCCTCTTTTTGATCTTGCTGCTCATACACGTTTGCATCCACTTTTCTCTCTCTCTCTCTCTCTCTTTTTTTCTTTTTTCTTTTTTCTTTTCTCTTTTTGAATGTTCTATCCTTTCTCTATCCTCCCTTCTAATTTCTCTTGTTGAATAATTGGAAAATGCATCTTGTCATCCTTTTCCACTCATCTCTCCCTATCCCTCTCTCTCTTCCTTGTACGCGACTGTCATTACAAATCAATCTCTCGAAATTCTACTTTTGTCTCCCTGAACTGTCCCACCATCCCTCATGAGTTCGAAGTCGAAGTCTTTGTAATAGAGACTTGGTCTAGCAAGAACAGTCGCAAGTAATACCACCGGATCCATTCCATCATTCAACGGAAGAAATCATCAATCCTAAGGAAAGGAAAAGAAGACCGAGTGGAGCGATCAGCGAAGAGGATGTGGCACTGGAGCCGGTGGTGCATGGTTCAACCTTGACGACTGATTGCATAAGCGCGGCACTGCTTTGATATTGATAATGAATGACATATATATTATGGCTGCTGATTATTCGACACACGATTTGATGCGAGAAGAAGGTTCATTGCATGAATTGAGAGACTTGTGGCATGAGGTGCCCGTACATTACAGGCATATTCAATGTCGTTCTCAGCGTGCAATTATAATGAAGCCGGCCATGGTGAGAGAGTTGGCGGCCACTATATAAAACCGGTACAGTAGCCGACGGTCAAGGAAGCGACATGAAGAAGAAATTTGGCATCAGCTTTCAATAGTTGTTGGCATTTGTCTCTTGTCTTTTCAATACTTATCTATCTGATTATTTATTTATTTATTTATTTATTTATTGTTCTGATCAATTGGTTCGAGCAGACTGGTTTTTACTTTCCTGCTGTCATCAATAACTTTTTTGAGCTGATCCCCGTCCATTCTACTCGATACGACATCACAGCATCTGGATAAGGAACCGAGTTGGAGTATTTTATCAGCATACATCGATATGACTACTCCAAGAGGGGTTCGCATGGCATTCCTTGCCCTTGAAGTCTCAGAAGGCGCAGGTGCCCGTGTGCGAAGGTCCGTCGGGACGCCCAAACTGCGATATCTTTCCCCATTCCTTATGCTCGATCACTTCACCGTTGCAAGGGGAGCTGGGTTCCCAGACCATCCCCATCGGGGTCAGGAAACAATCACCTATTTGCAGTCCGGCGCGATTGATCATGAAGACTTTTCTGGAAGCAAAGGAACGTTATACCCGGGAGATCTTCAATTCATGACTGCAGGTCGTGGCATCATGCACGCTGAAATGCCTCGTTCTCTCGACGATGGCCCGCCGCCTGTGGGGTTGCAGCTCTGGGTCGATCTTCCCGAGAAACTCAAGTCGTGTGAACCAAGGTATCGCAACCTTCGCGCGAAGGAAATTCCAGAGGTCAAGGCAGATGGTGATAAGGTCGTCATCAAGGTCATTTCAGGTAGATCGTACGGTGTCCATTCCATGCGAGATCTCGCATACACACCTGTTTGGTTTTTCGATGTCACTATCAAGCCTGGTGGCAAACTCGAACAGGACCTTCCTAGTGCATGGAATGCGTTCGCCTACACTTATGCGGGGACGACCACTTTCGGCAAGGAGGAAGTAGCGGACGGACCTCAGTCATCTACATCATTGGATACGCCTTCCAGCAAGAAGACAGTGTCAAAGTTTTACAACGTCGTCTTTCATCAGGAAGGGGATGTCGTAATTGCTACGAATTCCGCCGAGGCTACCGAAGACTCAAAATTCATACTTGTCGCCGGACAACCCCTGGACCAGAAAGTGGTTCAATACGGTCCGTTTGTCGTGACTAGCGAAGAGGCGGTATACCAGGCCATGATGGATTTTCAATCCAACACGAATGGCTTTGAACGGGCTAAGAATTGGAAGAGCGAGATTGGCAATCGAAGGTGAAGATTACACAAGAAGTACAGGATTTATCTGTGCTTTCCCATCCCTTTTCTGCGCATACACCGATACCAAGTGGAATTTCCCTCCTCATCAGCCATTGGTTTTTTTTTTTTTGTTTTCTTGCTACCGGCTGTACTCATTCAACAGTATAATTTATACCAACCGAACATCTAATCTTCCTACGTTCAGTCCCAAATAATCAATCCTAATATGAGTGATAACTGGTGGTCAAAGATGGGCGTTGAGACGAATATCCCTATGACGGCGCCAAGCTGCGGAGATATGTAGATGCCACGATTTTAGATGTGCAACAAGTACTTAAGCTGTGATAACCGCCCACGGATGAAGCTATGCAAGAGCAAGGCGTGGAGAATCACTTGCATCACATATACACCCTTTAAGCCTCTTCTTTTGTGGTGGTTGAATCTTCTCCTCCCCTCAAGATGACTAGACGAAAGAATTTATCCATCACTTCTTTACTAGCATTTGCAACTCTAGGTTTTGCGGGCAGGAACTCGTTCAGCATCAATGACGATGTCCTGGCCTTTCCACAGGTATGTTGCAGTTACCTTTTCTTCTCTCCGTCCTTCTCTTGAATGTCTCTGCCGTTCGTCGTCTTTACTGTGTTGATTCTGATGGACTTGATTTCCTGTTAGTATGAAGTAACCTTCCCTGATGACTATATACTCGAGGCGGATGCGCAGCAACGGTTACAGATTACTGCGCAATTGAAGAAACAGAAACTGCAAGAGTTGAGAAGCAGAAAAAGCGCTGTACAGCAACCACTGAAAGACACGGACCTTGGGACATACGGCACTGATGATGACTCGTCGAAATCGGATGGTGATGATGATGATGGTGCTTCGCCAGGAGAATATAAGGAGATGATGGTGGAAAATCAAAGATTTCTTTGCGAAATCCCTCGGGTTTCTCCGAATAAACGTGCCGAACAGGTGAACGACACGAGTTTAGAACAAGAACAGGAGGTCGCGCGAGCAAAGGCTCGAGGATTGGAGTTACTGAGTGGCATGAAGGACGGGTGTATGTACTACATGGCAGGGTGGTGGTCATACTCATTTTGCTATATGAACGAGATTCGACAATTCCACGCATTGCCGCCAGGAAACGGTATCCCCGTCTATCCTCCAGTGCAGGATAAGAACGCAAAGGCGTATGTTCTTGGGAGATTCCTGCCGGAGCAGGACACTGAGCACGCCGATGGAGTTCCGTCGACGCAGCTGGCAGAATTGCATTCGACAGGCGACTCACGATATCTAGTGCAGAAGTTAGGACACGGGACCAAGTGCGATCTCACGGATAAAATGAGGCAGATAGAAGTTCAATTTCATTGTCATCCGCAGTCCACTGATCGCATTGCGTACATCAAAGAGACTACGACGTGTCACTACCTCATGGTGATATATACGCCACGACTTTGCAACGACGTGGCTTTTCAGCCGGCACGACAAGATGAGGCGAATCAAATTACTTGCAAACGGATACTGAAACCCGAGCAACTGACGGAATGGGAGGAAGCTCTGGAAAAGGCCAAAGCAGATGAGGAAGACGAAGAACTAAGGTTCCAAGAAGAGATGGTCGGGGAATACCCGATCATAGACAACATCCGTGTCGGCGGACGGGCTCTCTTGGATAAGAATGGCAACGTTCTTGGTAATGGACGGCTTGCCGAGGTTGTGGGACGAGAACAAATCGAAATTGTGGCGAGCAGCAAAGGAGGACAGCTGAAAAAGATGACAAAACAAGACTACGAGAGGTTGAGTATGACTCCCGAAGAGTTGAAGCAGCTCAAGAGGAACCTCGAAAGGTTGGCTCAGGGAAGATCGTGGAAGCTAGAATTAGTGACGGTACAAGGTGAAGCAACATTAAGGGGATTACTGGACACAGAGGAAGAAGAAGAACGAGACGGTAATCATGGCATTGACAAGGATTACGAAGAGAGGGGAAAAGAGAAGAAAAGAAAGAGAAAAAACGCAAAGGAGGTGAGTGAAAATGCCACAGCCGGTCCAGGACATGAGAAGGAGAGCAGCAGCAGCAGCAGCAGCAGCAGCAGCAGCAGCAGCGAAAACAGGGACATGCCAACAACATCGAATGATTCCGACCATGTGCAAGAAAGTACGATAGACGAGAGGCATCATCATGAAGAACTATGAAGCAACAATCAAAGATCAATTGATCAATCGATCAATCGATCAAAACAAGACTTACGACTAGATGCAGTCGGTCTTTCTTCTGCCCCAAAGAATCAACCATACTCTGGTACTGTGAACCTGGCACAAGAGCACCTCAGCTTTCCTCCCTTCCATGACCGTAGTAATCCTTGACAATGCGATCTCTCATTCCAGATCATTTCCCTCAGCTTGCAAGCTGTTGAAGGCACTTTTGCTCCCTTTAGAAACTAATCACGTATGTGCACAATCAACATACGGTTTAATTAAATCCTTTACTACCCATCCCAACCCTGGTTTAAGTAGCTTGCTCCAAAGCGTCCAAGTACCGCCGAATACCACCTTGAACCCGCTGGTCTGGTCTCATCCAACTCCCACTCTTCCTGTCGATATACATACTCATATGAACCCATACTCAATACCCCCTAACTATTGCTTCGTCCGAGCTGTCTATTCCTGTGCCTCTGTTCATCCTGTCTCTTTCTCTGTCAGTCCATGTCTAACCCCATTCCTGCTTCTGACCGCTGTCTTCTTCTCGCCTTCTTCTCCCTCTCTACACGCTCTATCCTGCTCTGCAGCACGGGCATCTCAGCCGGCTCATCTTGACCCGGTCGCATTTATCAATACGGGATATCACCTCTTTCTCTCTTTCTCTCTCTCTCTCTGTCTCTTTTCTCTCGCTTTCTTCCTCGTCGAAAAGTATAAGGGGAGATTCCTTCTCTACCTTCTCCATCTGTTCGCAGTTGTCCATCGTTTTCTTCCCCGTCGTACCTTGATCCATCCTTCCGTTCAAATCAGGCCTGCTCTATTTTAGCCTTGTTCCATACCTGTCGTCTACCTGTCTACGTCTACGTCTACTCAACTACCTACTACCTACTACCTACATACATACTGGTCGTACAGGTTGGACGTCTCCTTCCGCAACAGCATAACCTTCCTAACATCAGTTGCACATTGTTAACATCGACATTACATCTACGACCTAGTCCTGCGATCAACTGCTGGCGTCCCCCCCCTCTCTC
>JAGYHZ010000401.1:0-11029 GCA_024244195.1 Ascosphaera aggregata | reverse complement strand
TCGATCACAGACACTCCCTCTGTTCCAAGTACAAATACTGCGGACTCGGGTCCCGTTCATCCGCCTACTGAAAGGAATGATGCGGCTAAGGGGACAGATGCCCAATTGACGGAAGACCGTGGCTTGCATGAACGGCATGGTGCTGGTGATGGCAAACAGAGGATGAGTGCCGCAGAATCCGTGAATGAGCCACCCAGGGCGACTTCGGTCTGGAATATCTCGACCCAGCAGCTCGCCGGTCCCAGTGCTGACGAGGCCGATTTCCCCCCTTTGGCCAACGAAGCCAAAAGCGGTTCAAAGGAAAGTTCACCAACAGCTGCACGGAAGCCCTCACTGTGGCCAGCCGATGATCCCCACACTGCTAAGCAACCGGCTACCCAAAGTTCTGCTACTGCTGCGCTTCCTCAATTGTCCAGCGCAATAAGTAGCGGCCCGAAAAAATATACTTTACCGTCTCAAGCTGATATTGTGAGCCGTTCAAGGACTGGACAGTCCTCAACCCAGGGGACCAGCATCGGACACGAGCATACTGAGCATAGTCAGCGTGCATCCGACACACCTGAGCAGACTGCGTCTTCACCAAGTTGGGCAGACGTGCTCGTGAAGAAGAAGTCGTTCACCTCCTCAGGTGTGGGAAGAGAACCTCTCCAGCAGCAGCAACCTTCAAAGAGTTGGGCGGATACACTCAGAACGAGTGAAGCACCGAGATCAGCGGCAAGAGACGAAGCCAAAGATACACAGCTCCCAAAGAGGTGGTTAGATAATACGCAACATGAGGAGGTTACGAGGCACAGGGCTGCCATGCAGTACACGGCCGAGGCATCTGAACCATCAAAGGCAGAACTTTGGGAAGCACTACAGGTAGGGTCATCGAAAAGCTGGGCCGATATAATGGATGAGGAAGATGACCTGCTCAACTCAGGGACTACACCACAAGCCGTGGAAAAGACAACCCGGACAGAGGAAGTTGCTCCTGAACAGCCTCAACATCGACCATTAACCCGAAGTTCCAGCAGGATTGCGGAGCACTATCCCCATGAGACTTCTGAGAGTGGTCAAGAAACAACGGGAAACCCACCCACCACCATGAGGCCTGATCAAACACCTCGACTTTCAGTTCCTACCACACGTGCGGATGTTGTACAGCGTACTGGGGATGATCATCTTGCTACTCAGGGGGACCACACTCGAACCGAGCCAAAGACGGAGCCATTCTCAATGTCGACAGGCCAAGTGGCACATATTCAAGTGTCGTCAAGCTGCACCGGTGAAACCGAAAATGACGCGCATCAATTTGTGTCAGGACTCAAAGAAAGCGAGTCGATAGAAGACACCGAGCATATAACTCACCATCAGCAGTCGTACAGCTCTGAAGATAACCTCGGGGGTAAGGATGATTTGCGTCCATTGGAACAGGATCACCCGATAAGCGAACCAGTACAAACGACGCAACATACGGTTTGTCGTCAAACACTACCCGGCTCTGCGGAAAAACGTGAAGATGAGGATAAATCACATGTACCTGAGCATACTTTACCTGAAAATGAGCCAATTGCCGCTGGCCCTTCAACATCGGCGCAATGTGAATCGCGTCATCAGAAATCGTCTGATTGGGCAGATATAACTGAGGATGATCTACATGACCGTGAGCGCACTTCTTCAGATAAGCAACCGAAAGCAGTGCACCACGCAGCGCCGACGGTACATGTCGCGCAGCACCAGAGGCCTGCAAGCTGGGTCAACGTGTTAGGGGAAAGGGAGAAGTCTGATGTTCCTTCAATGCCTTCAAGTAGCGGTGAGTAGAAAAGCGCTAATACAGTGGGAGAATGATGTTAATCCGGAAAACAGAAGATGAAACGAAGGCCCTTGGGCACTATCCAGAACAAGCTGTCTCAACATCGTCGCCTCTGTGCACGCCTAATCAGCCTCCCGTGCCATTAGTAGGTAATCCACAGCACCCTCCAGACAGATTGGATGCTTCAGGCCACCATGAGTCACGAACGAGGGTGGAGACGATGCCCGCTGCTGGTTCAGGCCCCTGGCAGATGGGTAGTAGCGGAGGTGACGTACTTCCTCCTAAAGGACCAGCTGCAAGACTCATAGCGGAGGCTCGTGACGACAGTTCACGGGCTTCCAGTTCTGATCGCACTGGGGTTACGGGAGTCACAACGCCCATTACGCCGCCCGCTACCATGACAAGTGCAACTCCCCAAGATAGCAAGTCTCCAATACTACATGAGCCAAAAGCAAGAAGTGGTCTTTCGAGCGAGCTCTGTTTTGACACAAGTGCAGGCTCGGAGGTTTCCCCATTGCCTGGTACTTATCAGGGATTGCAGCAATTGCAGTATAACGAAGCACCGCTTACTGTTGCGCCCTATAACATGCCTGCCTATTGCGAACCAACGATGTATCAGGCACTGGGCTCGTTCCACCCGCCATCATTGTTGACTCCTGGGGCAATGCAGCAGCAACCTGATTACTCTTCAAATTTTCCTTACGGTCTTCCAGCTACTGCCTTCTCAGAACCTCATGCACATTGGCAGGCTCAAGGGTCCTGGGGACAGGAATCCGACTCCGCTGGTTACCCATCTGAATCAATGGAGCAATCATTGAAGACAACGGCCGATGCCCTTCAAGAGCAATATTGGGCGAGGGTTTCTAGGCATCCATTAGAGCTTACAGGACCTACTCATGAAAGAAGCAGACGTAGTGAAGGATTTGGGCAGTATGCCGCGGCTCAGGCGTTTCCTGGGAGTGATATCGGACTGGCGCAACCATCGCATTTCGAAGGTAACGTCATTAGTGAGGTCAGCAGGGACCCCGTACATGGCAACTTAGTAACGGGGACGGAACGGTTGCCGCCACGTGGGACCAGCTCGCAATCTGTAACATCAACAAATGTGCCAACGGGTCAAACGCAACATACTCTGGCGAGCAAATCTCGCTACAGGGGCTCAGCGAGGGAGTTTACACCAGCATCCAGGACGTTCTACGAGTTTCCAGGCACTCACACTACAGAGCAGAACCCATTACATGGTCAAGGAATGCTCTATCACGAAAGCAAAGGCTTGAAAGGAGAAGCACCAAAAATGTCGTCATCAGGTGTCTCTCCGGTTACCCGCAGGGGCCTAAGGCCTCACCGCGGCAGAGTAGAAGAAGCCAATATTCAAGCAAGAAACGAGCCTCACTGGAAGAGAACGACTCAAGAAAAGAAGAAACCACAAGAGCAGAAAAAGGCTGAGGTGAGGAAGGTCGTAGAAAAGGAGGCACAAGCGAATAGGAAGACTCAGGAGGAGAGGGAGGCTCGAAGAAAGAAAGCGGCTCAAGAAAAGGAGGTGCATGATAGAAGAAGGGTAGAGGAGGAGGAGGAGGAGGCTCGGAGACAGAAGGCAGCTCAAGAGAAGGAGGCGCAGGACAAAAGAAAGGCGGAAGAGGAGAAAGAGGCCGAGGAGAGAAGAAAGGCGCAGGAGGAGAGAAAACTTATAGAGAGAAGGGCCCAGGAGGAGAAGGAGGCTCAACACAGAAGAAAGGCTCAGGAGGCTCAACAGAGAAGGGTACAGCAGGAGAAAGAGGCTGAAGACAGAAGAAAGGCTCACGAGGAGGAAATGGCTCGAAACAAGAAGATAGCTCAAGAGAAGAAGCAGGCGCAACAAAAAATGGAGGCTCAAGAAAAGGGGGCTTCAGAGAAGGGGCAGGATAGGTTGGAGGCTATAGGAAGGGCATCAGTCTCTACGATAAGAGGCGATTCACAAGCTGTTGAAAAGCGGGATGCTGTCATGGAAGATCCTTGGATTGAAGATCTCCTCGAGGGCTACTCATCCGTCAACAAGCAGTATGGTGGTCTGGGAAAAAAGAAGCATAATAAGAAGCTCGGGTTGAAACTTGAACAGAATTGCCAAATGACAACTGGGGCACGATCAGAAGACCACAGAATAACCGCAGTCAAACCTGCCGAAAACGAACAAGAGATACACCAACCTCCAACTTTCACCGTGAGTGCGCAACGTGAAATTTCACCGATGAGAAGTTCCACAAGCAGTTCTGTTTCCGAACGATTTCAAACACCCCCAGACTATCCTGAGGAACAGCCAAGTGCCATTCAGCCAACGGGTAGACCAGCAGCACGACGTCTAGGACTGACTACCATTCTTGAGGATGAAGCACATACTGAGGATCTTTTACGGGCAACTGGTGACGCCACCTCAGTCATGTCAGATCCAACACCACTGGACCCTCGGTTGGAAGAGCGCCCCAGGGAGAAAGATGAGAAACGGGCCCGTATCAGCTCCACCATCAAAGCCTTTGTGCAGGTACAATCTTTGTTGGCACCTGAACTGTTCAAGTCCCGTAGGAGTGTTGAGGACAGGGTCAAGGCACCACTTCAACCGGGCATCTCTGAACGAAAGCCAGACAGGAGGTTAGCACCACTGTCTGACAAGTTGTGCGCACCTTCGTCACTGAGTCCAATGAGGCATGGGCCTGGCTTTAGCCCAGAAGGCGCAGAGCGCCAACAAGCAACGGGCGATGATATAAGTCGGCATGATTTAGCGAAAGGTAATACGACACAACATACGGAGGTTGAACGGTGGCTCGGACTGCCACCTACCGAAGATTGCCATGATTCATCTAGTAGTGGTGATACAGCATCATTCTGTACGGCCTCATCACAACCAGCAGCGGCATCCCCTGATAACCAATCTCACTGTGGTGAGCAAGATCCTGGCCATATAGCCAACCCTGCCCCTCAGGCCCCTCAGGCCCCTCAGGCTCCTTTACCTCTGCCTACGATCGCGGCGGACGCCAGCCAGCGTGCTGAGACTGGCCTCTTCATGCGCTATCGGTTCGCTGACGATGGCAAACCGTACATACATTTCACAATGCCGGCCCCCGTAGCGGCTTCCGGTGCTCAGCAGCCTTTGCCATACCCTGTGGTTCCGCCACCATCGGCCGAGAAGCTCAGCAATCAGGAATGCGAGGAGTCAGCCAGAAGTGTCGCTCAGGCCTCAAGGATATATAGCAACTTTCACCAACTTCAACCCGACATCAGACACTCTGCTTCGTCTCAAGACAGATTTCCACAAACTCTAACCCGCCAACATGAGGGCCTACGGCAGAGCCACGATTTGCACCATCAGTCGACGCATAATCCGGAATACCATATCCAACAGCGCCCTGTAGGGCGTGGAAATCCCCCTCTTGAACCACATCGCTATCACACCACAAATCCAACTGCGTATCATGCAAGGAGACGGCGCCCATGAGTATTCGGAAGACGGGTTTCAGGAAGAGATAGCCATGACCGATCACTTAGTTGATTTGTTGCGCAGCTCGGCAACGTTCAATCTCTCTTAATCTTGAGCTGCTGCTTGTGAAAATGGTGACGAATGCTATTTTTACTGTAAAATGTGTACATTGTCGTATGTCTGTTTATCATTATTGATTGGTTGCCTACGTCTGAACCCTTGAACATCGATTCAGAATCAGTTTGCAGAAAATAGCCTGAGGTCTCAAGATACGTGATTCACAAAGCTGGTAGCTGCGTCGCTCTACATGCAGATCGTGATTGAAAATGACATAGAAGTAGGTGGTATCTTCGCAATCGCACTTCAACGGCGCTAGATATCATCAGCAAACGTACTGGCTCTCGTCCAATATATGCACCTAAAGAATTGACTTCCTCGTCATACACGGATGAGACGATAACACGACCTCAGGTCACCAAGCAATGACAAAGTTCAGGAGGCGGAATAACGACATCAAGCGAGCATCATCAACATGAAAACGTTGGCGCTTTCGCTGACAAACAATGCAATCTGCACAAGAGCAGCAAGATACCAATGATCGTCCCACAGCAGAATATAGAAAGAGAAAGCAAATCAAGTCTACCAATATGCCGATTTTGAACAAGGTTAATCTACCTTTCACCCGTGCCGTCTTGCCCCTGATCGCGAGGCCAAGCTTTGGCGCCCTTGCTGGGGCCCGACCGACGTTCTACTCCAGGAGCAGACAATTGCAGTCAAAGCCAGGTAAAGCTGTCAAGACGGGTTTGCATAAAGTCGATCGAGCTGCCTCAAAGGTTGCACTGAAAGGAATCGATGTAGGCGGTAAGTGCCATCCCTCTTAAAATATTTGAAGTTGTTTGTTTCTAGCGTTTCTGACTTTCCCCTTTCGAAACAGTGGCTGCCACGAAAAAGACCAAGAAGAAGCTGGGTGTCAACGGTAATGGAAACAAGGACGGGAAGAACGGGAAGAATGTGAAGGATGGAAACAATGAAAAGAATGGGGCAAATGGGGGAAAGAAAGCAAAGGGGGAAAATAACAAGGGAAACGGGAAGAAGAACAATGGGAATGGCGGAAGAAAAGAGTCTTGATTTCAAAGAGACGAAGATTGTGGCTCGGCACTATGCTTTCCAGCATGGAATGATGATGATTGTGTGATAGAAGGTGGTTGTCCACAGACGATGACGCGACGAATTTGTCAGCTCGGAGATAGCATCAAAACATATTCCCTGGAGCTGTTGCCAAGCATTATGACATCTTTGTCACGGAGCTCCATATATCGCCCAGGCGGTGCTAGCTCTCCATTGACTGTAGTACCGTTTGAACTCTCGAGATCGATCAAGTACGGTTTTACACGGCCAAGCCTGTCTCCATATTCATTGCGCTTCTCAACATAGCGAAATTGTATAGCCGCATGCTGTTTCGAGCAACTGGGATGTTGAACCGGTAAATCCACCACAGACATCTCTTTTCCGATGAGCCAACATGTCTGTCCGCTAAGCTGTATGGTATCTAACAGATCCGACCCCTTAAAAATGAACAATCGCCAATCGTCCTTTGCTGGAGGCTTGCGAGCTTCCGCAGGTTCATGATATTTCAAGATAACAGTCGACCCGTCCTTGGCAGTAACCGTGTTCGTCTCAGCAGCTAGTTTGCCGGTATTCCCATAATTAGGCTTTTCCTTCTCGGGTCCGAAAGTTTCTGTTTCTGTTATTCCTTGTGGTGTTTTGGTAAATGCGTCAAGCTGGGAAGGTAAAGGCTTTCTGGATCGTCTTGGCTCCTCCGGCGAAATACTTCGATGTCTGGACCGACAATTGGAAACCCCTGAAGATCGTGTCGGCGACGACGGGCTTTTATGCGGATGCCTATGCCTTTCCCTATCGCGTCGCTGCCTCCTACCCGGACTACGACTTAAATGACGAGCATGTTTCGTCGAGGAATTATGAGGACTTTGTGAGCGACTTCGCGCTCTCAAAGCTGTATTTTCCGTGCGCCGCGATCCAAGCGAGCCTGAAGAATATTCTTCTCTGCGCCTCCTGTGCTTCTCATCGCCATGATAATGATGATGACGATGGTGATTATGATGATGATTGCGTGAGCTTCGGCTTTGATGTCCCTCTGAGCTGGGTAATTCAGGCATTGTTCTTGCCCCAGTCCCTGCTGTATATGAAATGGCGCAACCGGGTGACGTTCAATGTGCTGCGAAGTTCAACTCAAATCGTGGACTGAACTCCGCGGAGGTGACGTCGGAGGAACAGATGATCGGCACCGGTTAACGATCGAGACGCCACACACCATACCACACAACATGCACGAGCCAATGTTACCTCTCTGCCAGCAAGACAATGCTGATTATCTCGCCGCTCAGGTAGAGGCAGGTTAACGAGAGATTACATGGTTGGGCTTTTTTTCTTTTCATCCAGAAAGCTACAGGTTGATGTTTGTTTTGTGGTTCGGTTGAATCCCATGAGTGCATAAATTCATGCTGGTTGGAATTCCGCATCTCCCGTGTCTCCACTCCCAAAATATCTTAAATAGCGATGCCGTGGCGGCTTTTTCAAGGACTTTTTATTATAGTACTCGGTGTCATCTTCAGTCCTTAGCATAGAGAGCGGTTGAATTTACCAACTCGTGCTCTCGATTCGAGAATAATGAGGCCATGTTGAGAAGATCGCGCTGTCTCCAATCATGCGGTCGTCTAAGGAAGTTAATCTTAGCATTAGCACCAGGTTCAGACCTCTCGGTAATATACGGGCCAGGTGCTTTGGCATCCGCTCGCTGTCGGCACGCACATGTGGGACGCCCTCTGGGCAATCACGTTTGGCCAACTACTCCTAACTTCACTCCTTACGATGTGTTGAATCAATCAACGTCAGGGACATACTCCAAAAGCACATACTTTGAGCTGGTGAAGCTCTATCACCCAGACCTGCTATGCAATGAACACCCAGCATGCAAAGGAATTTCCGAAGATGAGCGACTCCGTCGATATCACCTTATAGTCGCAGCTCACGAGATTCTTTCCGATCCTTCCAAGCGACGAGCTTTTGATCAATTCGGCGATAATTGGTATAGTCGTACAGAACTGTTTGGCAAGGATGCCAAGAGATGGACAGAGAAGCATCAGAAAGCGAATGCTTCCAATCCTTTCGTCTATCGCAACGGCACATGGGAGGATTGGCAACGGTACTATCAGCGAAACGGGCAGAACCGGTCGTCTGAAGAAGGCACTGAAGTCTCTGCACAGTCCTTCCGGTCGTTCATTTTGACCGTCGTCTTAATCATGGGAGTGACTCAAGTTTTGACGTTAGGGATCTGGTCGCAAAATGATGTCAAGGCCAAGGAGTTCAGCCTTAGAAACGCCCAATTCCTCGAGCAAAGAAAGCGAAACACCTTAGTGGAAGCAGTATCTCATCATGACCGTGTTAAGAACTTCTTAATTGCTCGGGATCCCAGGGGTTCAGGTCTCAAGGAGGACGAGAGAGATGTATGACCAACTCGTAAGCTCTCATGGTGGCATGCTTTCAATTGACGGCGTAAATGAAATGGAAGAGGTTAAGAATAGGCAAACGGAATCCCTTTCTCTTCCGACACCTCAGGAACTTGATGGCAACTAGAACGAGTCAGTGTCTCAATGGTCTAGTATTAGTATGAGTGAGTGACAAGTACTTCTTTGTCATTGAACTTGTTTCTCATCTACAACAATCTCATGGTCTTCCTAGTAAGCTTCGAGCAAGCCAAACCAGATAGCTCTGGTTGTACAAGGAGCGAACATATCACCCTCTCTCCCCAGTTGCATTTCTTGACATCATCATGTGGTCATAACAGTTATCACGGTATGTGAATAATTGCGTAAGCTGCTTTCTTGCACGCTGAAGGACAGTATGGTTGTTTGAGACACTATCTTTCTGGGCTATATAGAGCAAGATTTGCAGGCTCTTCCTGCAAGCCCTCAGTCAATTTGAGAACGGCATCAGGCCCCTACTAGCAGATTGGCTGCTGAGCAAAGAGTTACCAACGTCTGACTGCATTTGACTAGGATGTTGAATCCTATATATAGATGCAGCAGCCTCTTCTGAGCCCGTATCTTCATATTCGAGTTTCAAATCATCAACATTGATCTTCTGGCGCGACAATGGATCGACGCATGCTCAAAGCCCTTCTTAGGCGGGCTCCTTTATTGATCCGCGTATACTTACTTTCCCTCTTGTCTCTGTCGCCAACAGGGGGAAAGCAAGATGTACGAACGGAACTGGTTGTCAATCTCATACGCTCATTCGTGAAAGATGGCAGTGTGTCTGTAGGCAGAATACAAAGAAAGTCGCTTAAACAATTCATGCCTGATAGTTGCATGTGGATTTCAAAAGTGACACATTCAAAACCTACAGAGGATGATGTTTTGGTCAAAATTTTGGAAGTTGTCGATATCTTGAAGGACGAAAACACTACATATGATATTCCTGACCTAGTCGATGTTAGTGGAGAATGGATTGGGTATCGAGCTAACGTTGACTCAAAGGAGCCTCTGCCTGATGTGTCAGAGAAGGAAAGATTTAGATTGATGATGGAAATGGTGAAGGAAGATGTTACCATTCTATATTTCCATGGCGGAGCTTACTAGTAAGTCTTCTGACTGCCGACAACTGTGCTCTGACAAAAGCTAACGTCTTTCTCAAAGTCTTTTGGACCCTGTCCCGTATAGGGTACCTGTCACACGATTGGCTAAAGCAACGGGTGGACGATGCTTTTCAGTTCGTTACCGTTTAGCACCGCAATCGCCATTCCCAGCAGCTATACTGGATGCATTGGTTGCCTATCTATCTTTGCTAGCGCCTCCTCCTGGCTCCCTGCATGAGCCTGTCCCTGCTAATAAGATAGTCTTTGCTGGCGATTCTGCTGGGGGCAATCTGAGTTTTGCTCTACTTCAGGTTCTACTTTGCTTGCGGCGTATGTCCAACTCACCAACAATTCGGTTCCATGGCAATGACGTTCCAGTTGAACTTCCAGGGGGCGTAGCGGTTTGTTGCCCCTGGCTCGATGTGACTAGGTCACTTCCGGCAAATACGATGAATGCACCGTTTGACTATCTTCCCCCTCCGTATCCTGTCATAGACGGTGTGTATCAAGCTATGCAATATCCGCCTGATGATGTGTGGCCGGTCTCGCCGCCTAGGGTCGAATTCTATTGCAATGCGAATGCATTAACGCATCCGCTTATATCCCCTACGGGGTGTTCCCACGAACTCTGGAAGGGTTGCCCCCCATTATTCATAGGCTGCGCGCAAGATTCTCTTGAAGATGACGGGCTGTATCTCGCCAGGAAAATCGCAAGATTAGGTGATACTGTTCAGTTCGAGCGGTTTGAAGGGATGCCCCATGTCTTGCCAGTATTGGTACCTTGGGCTGGAAACGCGAAGAGGTTTACCAGAGATTGGGCAGAATTCATTGTTAAGGCCGCCAAAGGAACAATTGAAAAGCCTGAAGGTGCAATCTTCGTGGATCCTACTGGCACGAAAATGGATGTTAGAAAATGGGAAGAGGTTGGGATACTGAAGGATGAAGAGGTCGATGCGATAATTAACGAAGGGAAAGCCGCCAGAGTTGCACTCGAGAAGAAATTACTAGACTCATGGTTGCGAAGGTCAAAGCTGTGACTGAAGGGTAACAATTGCCCTATTATATACTATTCCATGGAAACATCGAGTGTTGCTCGGCTGTACCTCGCCACCAGCACCATCTATTGGCAGCT